>PVKM010033121.1:0-16112 GCA_004027735.1 Carollia perspicillata
TATCACCATTCATTCGTCCATTAATGATGAATTTAAATTAAATTAAATCTCACTTAATTCTCCTAAAACTCCTGGGCCTTCCTGGGATTCTGCAGGGCAAGCTTTTTGGCTTCTCAAGGGCCTTTCCCTCGGCAGCCCCTGCAGTTTCTGCTCCTTCCATCTATCTCTCGTCCGCTGAAGTCCCTCTGCTTATTCTCTTGATCCTTAGCATTCAGATGGGATTTTAGAGAACATGCCAGTAAACATGTGTTCACCCTACTGTGTTTAACCCAAACATAAGACACTAGGTGAAACAAATTCCAGCAAACAGATCAGGCTAAGAAAAAAAATTAAGAAAAAGAAAGCTCTTGCAGGATATGCCCCCTGTAGTGAGACCACCGTACTTGACAGTCGTGGAATTTTATGGGTGAAGTGACCTCAGCCGTTGTCTACCCTCCCCACCTCGTTTGACCGAGACAGAAAAGAGAACCCAGACAGCGTGAGCCCTGCCCAGAGTCACAGCAGAGAAGGCAAGGAGTCCGTGTATTTTCCACTCGCAATCCTGTGCCTCAGGCTTTTCCTCTTGATGGCGCTTCCAAAGCAAATGTCTTTCTGCCCTCTGGGCCCGTCTGACCCTGATCAGTCCCATCTGGAGAAGAACCATGACAATGAACTAGACTTTGTTTCTCAGCAAGACCAGGAGTGTTCCTGACATATTAAACAGAGATCATTCTTAAAAGACAGAGGCAAGAATAAAATCCACCTTAAAATAAACCTCAAGCCAGATTACCAATTAACACCTTAATGTATTTAAGCAGAAATAAGTTTAATTGTCTAATTAATTTTTCACCAGTTGAGTCCTTTTTTACATGTCGCGTTTTACACTGCCTTGGCAATGAAAGTAATTGGATCCCTTTATAACCATTTTCCACTTCCTGGTTTGCTAAGTTGTTTGATGCCATTGTTTACAGAAAATAACAAATCGCCCCAAACTGGTCACATGACAACTTTATAAAAGTTCATAAAGTACTTCTGTGGTGCGGGGGGTGAGTAGCTGCAAAGACGAAAACGACAAGATGAGCTGTGATCCAGTGGAAAGGTGCCTAGGTAGTCAGCCTCTAACATGGGCCCCAGTGGTCCCTGCCTCTGGGCCCTCACACCTTTGTGAAGTCCCCTCCCCTAGCAGGTAGGGTGACCTAGTGACTCACTTCTGAAGAGTAGAATGTGGCAGAATGCACAGGATGTCACCTCTGAGACTAGGGTGTAAGAGGTCCATCTTTTTCCCTCTCCCTCTTTCTCTCTTTCCGAATGAGGGTCTGTCATGAGCCACCCGGTAGATTGGCCTCCTGCTGGAAGCCACGTAGGGGAGCTTGGGAGTGGAAACTCCAGCACTGGTCAAGCCTTCAGAGATTACAGTCCCCTCCACAGCTGGAGAGCCACCTCGTGTTTCTGAGAAGGACCACCCAGTGAGGCCACTGCCAGATTCCTGACCTTCATCAGTTGTGTAAGATAGTAAAAAGTTACTGCTTTAAGCTGCTAAGTTGGGGAATAATTTATTTTACAACAATAGTGGGGGAGACCTGGGTATGAGTTCTGACTTCTCTCCTTCCTTGCAGAAGAATCTGGTACATGTGCCTTAACCTCTCTTAATTCTGCTGGTTCCGGCATCCATAAAATGAGGATAAAGACCTTAGCTACCCCACAGAGGTGCAGCTGGGTTCCAGGAGAAGGCAACTAATTTTCAATGCTGATGAGGCATCAGGCATTTCTGTCTACGCTATCTCGTTTAATTTCTTTCGAATGGAAACAGAACACACGTGAAACGTACCCAGTACCTTGGACACCATACTAGTGTTATTAGAGCCGACTCATTTCACGATTTACTAAAACATTGTTTCACCAAATATCAATCTCGGATCAACCTTAAATAAAACATATGCCTTTTAGAATGGAAAGGTTTTAATTAGTTTCCTAATTAGCATGTGAGAAGTTTGTAAACCTGTTGTTTTGCTATTAAAATCAGAAGAACCAGCTTTACACGATTCCCACTAAAGGAGCTCTCCAGGGCTGCAGCCAAAGCCCACAGACCCCTCCAGGTAGTCTGGACCAATTACAGCTCCCTGCCACAACCCGGTTCTCCGGCAAGGCCTCATTGATGACAGCGCCCTCCTCAACCTGGAAACCAAGTCACCCACCCAGAAACCTCCCCTTCCCCTCCTCACACGCAACACATCTTGTCACCAAATCCTGCAATTCTGATTCGAAAATATGCCTTCCCTTCCACCCCCATGCCGCTATTCAAGTTCAGACTCACCTCTCCCACATTGAATCATTACTAGTTTTAGAATATTATCTATCATCCTAATAATATACATTAAATATAATCTATATAATTATGTTATTACAATAATGAATAGTAATGATATTTATTGACAGTACATTCTGTTTCAGAAGGTGAGCTCTGCACTACTGATCAGACCCTACAGGCAAGAGTTAAACTAGATCAACGGTTAAGAGTAGACTGCCTGGGTCTCAATCTCGGCTTTCCACTTACTGTGTGCCCTTGAGTAAGTTACTTAACCTCTCCGTGCTTCAGTTTTCTCACCTGGAAAACAGGATAATAATAGCACCTACCCTATAAGGAGTAAGAGTTGAAATATTTTAAATGCATAGGATAGTGTCTGGCAATCAAAAAATGTTTGGTCCGTGTCATGTTTTCTCCAAACCACCCTTTCCAGAGAGGTCTGACTCTTCTTCCTAAGGAACTATGTGGCTTGTCATTGCCCCGGCAAACATCAGTGCGTGTAGCTGGGCATGGCCAACCTCTCCAGCCCTTGGCCTCTGCTTGTCTCCATCCTATCCCCCCTGCTCCAGCTCCACTGAATGTCTCCCCATTCCTAAAACACGCCACTCAGAGCCTAACTTGGTGTCTTCATGACAAGACAAGTGAGTTTTAGTGGAGAGAGTATAGGCTTGTTCAAGGGGTGGCAACAGGCAGCACCCAAGATGGCGACTGGAGGACCCCACCTCTCCTTCAAGCTCTGTGAGGAAGAGATCAAAGGGGCCTGGGGCTTGCTTCTGTATGGCAGTGGGCAGCACTGGTCTTAAAGCACTGGGCTTGGGTTGTTGACTATCAAGAAAAATCAGATTAAAAAAAGGAATTAGACTTTTTCTTATGTTCCCTATGAGCACAGAACTGCCTCTGCTAGTGCCAGGGGACAGAGAAGGAAGGAGAGAGGGGAGGGAGGGAGGGAGGGAGGGAGGGAGCTTGTGCTTTAGAGTAAGTGAAACCTACATCCAAATCCTGGCTTTCCCTCTAACTAAACAAGAAGGTGCCCTCAGTGTCTTTGACTAGGAAATTGGAATAATATGGCTTTCTTGCAGAGTCGGTGTGAGGAGTTCATGAGAAACACCCAGCCCATCCCAGCTCTAGATGAAATGCCACCTTCCCATTTCTCCGATCCTGTCCTCTGTGCCTATGAAGGGCTCCCTGCTTGCCCCGCCCTGTCTTTGGGTTGAGCTCCTACTCCTTCTTCGAGCCTCAGCTCCATGTGTCCCCCTCCCAGAGAAGCCTTCCCTGGCTTTCTCGGGCAGAGTCCAGGCCCCTGTCACGTGCCTGGGAATCCCTTCAGAGCGGGGATCATTACTGAAGCACCTCTGGGTCCTAAGAGCCTGGCATTATTCAAAAGTAAGTGTCTATTGGGTAGTGTTCAATGATTTCCTTGTGAAAACGAAGGGTTCTTCGGTGCTTTAAAACATTTTCATTGCACTACTCTTTGTCATAGAGAAAACTGGGAAGCAACCTACATGTCTAATAATTAGGAGTTAAGTAAAATCACGGTTCATCCTCAAAATGTGGTGGTAGGCTGCCATTAAAATCATCTTGTGAGAATGTGCAGTTGACATTAAAAAAAAATTCTCAATATATGTCGTAAGGGAAAGAAGCAGGTTTCAAAACAGTACTATGTACAGAGTGATCCCATTTTGTGATAAAAATACAAATGTTTATGTATGCATGAAAAGGTCTGGAAGGACCCAGTGGTTGTCTCTGGGTGGGTGGAATTTGCATGTTTCTTTTCCTTCCTTATGCTTATATGTATTTTGTGATTTTTTAAAATTATAATGAGCACAAATTACTTTTGTAGTAAGAAAAAAAATTTAACTACCAAAAATTGTTTTTCTGATTGTAATACATTTTCATTGTAGAAAATTTAGAAAATCTGTAAACTATAAAAAAAGAAAAGATAATTATGCATTTGTTCTACGGAAAGTCTATTAACATTCTAGTATATTTCTTTCTAGTCATTTTTTTTTAAATCATGTATGAATTTTTAAAACTACTTGAGATCAAACTGATATATAGTTTAATATCCTGCAATTTTTATTACATTGTGAATATTTTCAAACATTATTATAAATTCTAAATAGTGGATATCTTACAAAGAGCTAGAAAAATCAGCTAACATAGAGGAAAAAATATAGAACTAAAAATAGGGTTAATGGCCTCCTAAGTACTGCATAAGACATTTTAAAGACTTTTCTAGGCCCTAGAGAGGCCTTATATCGTTTAAAATACTTTAAAATATTTTATGTTAACAATTTTAACTATAAAATTTTTCAAAGGGCTTTTTATACTTTGCTATTGAATTTGGCTAAACATACCCATTTAATTTACAACTGGTGAACAACTCAATTTACAATTGCCTATAATTCCTCAGTAACTATAGTGCATATTTGGGAAGTTTTGCACAAACTGAAAAAATCCAACCTATGAATTGTTCTCAAACACAAAGAAACACCAAGTTTTAACCATTAATAAGTTAACACAATGTAACATTTTCTAGATTTTTAATTAAACATTTCTTGACTTTATAGTTTCCTTTTCATACTTTGGTGCCCATGATTTTCAGATGTCAAACTTTTCCCGGGCCCTTGAAAAGCACCCAGGCCCCGGGACCTGTGTCTCCCCTGCTTCATGGAGGAAGGTGCCCGGCCTGAGCCCCTGCAGCTGCCAGGCGGTCATGGCAGACATCAGAAACTTCTAGCCAGGGTGGCCGCCACTGCAGAGGTCAGCAATGGGAGAAGCCAGTTTACGTGGCAGAATCGTTCTTTCTGTGCCAACTTCCCAATACAAGGTGAGGAGGTTTGGACAGGGGTTCCTGCGCCTATAGGTTATTGCTTCTCAAGTACAGTAAGTCCATGGGGGAGACGGAGGAAGGAAAATAGGCAACGGAAGAGAAGGAAGAATAGAAAGAAGAAGGAGAAGGAAGGAAGGCTGGCTTCCATTCGTTAGTGGTTTATTACTACCCTGTACTGAGCTGAGCACTTTACATACTGCATTTCATTCAGTACTCACAACAGTTCTATGAGATGGGACTATTGTTTCTCTCATTTTACAGATGAGGCTCCTGAGGCTCAGAGAGGTTAAGTCACTGGCCCAAGGTGACATAGCCAGCAACTTATAGAGCTGGGCCCTGCCTGGTGTGGCTCAGTGGATCGAGTGCTGGCCTGTGAACCAAAAGGTCACTGATTCAATTCCCAGTCAGGGCACATGCCTGGGTTGCTGGCAAGGTCCCCAGTTGGGGGCATGTTTATTGATGTATCTCTCACACATTGATGTTTCTCTCCCTCTCTTTGTCCCTACCTTCCCCTCTCTCTAAAAATAAATAAATATTTTTTAAAAAGTTACAGAGCTGGCCCAAGACGGTCCAACTCTATAGCCTATACGTTAACGTTTATACCATATGGCCTCCCCAAACACCCCTACCCTATCTGGCCGTCCTCCTAGTTCCGGAAGGACAGAATTTAAAGCCGGAAGAGCTCCCTGATTGGCTCACTCTTCCTATCTTTATCACAGCACTGCTGTCAAGCAAAGTCTGATCTCCTGTTGGCTGGGCACCCCCATCCACCAGGGGCACCATGCCTGGTCCCAAAAATGTTCTCAGGATGTGTTGTCTGAATTAACAAATTACACAAATCTCTCATTTTGCTGGGAAAGAAAACTGGAAAAGGAAATGCGGGAACCATACATGGCAGTAACTTATCCAGAATCACCTAGCCAGGTAGTGACGAAAGACTCAGGGTTAAAACCCTGGCCAGTGCTTCTTGCATCGTTTTACCTGAATTTTACGGGGCTTTCCACTTTATATCATCCCATTTCCTTCTCACAACGACCATGTGATTATTACCATGTTATCAAATCTCAGACCATCTATAGGACACACCACTTTTTTATGTAACAATAAGAAAATTTAAAACACCAGAACCCTGCCAAGTATCCTTGGGAGACATCATCAGCTCTAAGATGCATCCCTATCACATGAAAAATGTATGATGTTACCCACATTTTACAGATGTGGAAATGGGGGTTCAGAGGCATGAAGTGGCAAATCCTGGTCACATAGTTATTAAGAGTCAGACATGTGAGTCAAACTAGTTCTGGGCTCTCTCTACAATTGTACCTCAAGGCACCATGATTTGATGGCTAGGTTTGGGGGTTTTTTCCTGCTATTTAAAGAGACTCTTAATTTAGCTGGTGACAGAGCTCCTTCCCCACATACACACTATGTCTGAGAGCCATCTTCTTAGCACCTGGCACTGTGGCTGGCCCACATCAAGCCCTCAAAAAATATCTAAGTGCCCTGACCAGCATGGCTCAGTAGGTTGGGCATCGTCCCACAAAGCAAAAGGTTGCCAGTTCAGTGCCCAGTCAGGGCACGTGCCTGGGTTGTGGGCACGGGCCCCAGTTTGCAGGGGGGAGTGCAAGAGGCAACAATCAATCAATGCTTCCTTTTCCCCTCTCTTTCCCTCCCTCTAAAAAATTAATGAGTGAATATTTTTTTAAATATATCTAAGAGATGGAGGTAGGAGCCACACTCCCAAGCACCTCAAGTCCAGAAAACACAAGCCTGAGTTAGAAGTCCATCAGCAGTGGCCATTTATGCGCTGCGGACACCATGGGAGGTAAAGGGAAAATGCAGGTGGGGGCCAGGGCCGGGGAGCTGGTGGGAGGCACTGTACTTGGGAGGGGTGCTGAGGCAGACCGACCTGCTCGGAATCCCAGCTTTGCCAGCCTCTGGCTGTGGGACCTTGGACAAGCTATTAATCTCTCTGAATCTCTTGTTTCCTTGTTGGTAAAGTGGGAATAATGCAATACTACATATCTCGTGGGACAGTGTGAGGATTAAATGAGAAAGTGAAAGTAAAGAGCTTAGCACAGTGTCAGCACCTGGCAAACGCTCGCAGCGAAATCCATGTACAGGAAGAAACGTCTGTCCTGTGTCATTTCGAATAAAACCGCATCGGCTGGGCATTGGGGGCTTCCCAATGGGAACCCTCAGCCGCACACTGGCCGTATAAACAGGCTGTAAACAGCAGGAAACCTCCCACCAGCTTTTTAAAGATCAAATACACCAAATAAGAAATAAGAGTTGGAAAATCACCCAGACACTGAGTTCATTAATAGAATCATAAACACTGACCTTGGTCAACCTGAGCCAAAAATATAGAAAATGCTTGGTAGAATAGATAACATTTCTAGAACAATGGAAAATATCACAACTAATTCTGGAAACCTTTTTAAAAATACTCACAGAAAAAAAAACATACTAAATACTATAGAATAAATTGACAATGTTTTCAAAGAGCTATACCCCCCCCAAAAAAAGTGTCAGGTCCAGATGGTTTCATGGGTGAATTCTACCTGCTATTTAAATTGTTCCAGAGCAAAGAGAAAGCAGGAAACTTCCAAGCTCCCTTTATGAAGCCAGCATAACACTGTACAAAACCTGACAGAGAGACAATAAAAGAAAGATTCAGAAAGAGACGCTGGAAGCTGCCTCTCTGCAAAGTCTATAAACACTGCAAGCTTTTCCTGTACAGTCAGGAGCAAAATAAAGATTTCTACTAACACCATCATTATTTAACATTGTTCTAGAAGTGCAGCCCTATGTGATTATACAACAGGAAAAAAACAAGTATGAAAATGGAAAGAAGAAAGCAAACTTATCATTATTTTTAGAAGGTATGACTGTAAACCTAGATAACTCACTCAGGGATTAGCAATCAAATTATTCATTATCAATAAAATGACTGGTTGTATGACTGATGTACAAAAGTCAGTAGCTTCTTTATATGCAATCAGCAACCTGTTAGAAAATATAAGAAATGATTCCATTCAGATGAGCAACAACATGAAACACAACTATTACAAATGTGCCTAATCTAAAAAAAGAAAGCTTTAGAATGCTACTGAGGGACTTAATAGTCTGAATAAATGTAAATACATCGCCCGTTTTTTAATGGGAAGATGTACTGCTGCAAAGATGTCATTTCTCACAAATTGTTATATTTACAGTGACTCCAATTTTTAAAATATACTAAAATAATCACTTTTGGAGCCCTGGCCAGGTAGTTCAGTTAGTTAGAGCATCTTCCCGATGCACCAAGGTTTGGGGTTCGATACCTGGTCAGGGCACATACAAGGAACGACCAATGGATGCATAAACAAGGGGAAGGATAAGTCAACCTCTCTCTCTCTCTCTCTCTCTCCGCCCCCTCCCTCTCAGCTCTCCCTTCCTCTCTGTCTCTAAAATCAATAAATATTTTTTAAAACTTGCTTTTGGAACAAGATGGGCCGATTCTAACATTCATATGAAAAAATAAGCATGCAGAAACAGCCTGGGGGAAATAAGACGGTGAGGACAGACTTCTTACCAGACATTAACACATAACAGCACCAACACCACAAACGACAAAAATAAATAAATAAAGTAGACTTCATCAAAATTAGAAACTTTCATGCTTCAAAGAACACTATGAGACAGTGAAAATGAAAAAAACAAAGTGAAAATACACTTCAACAGAATGGGAGGAAATATTTTCGAATCATATTCCTGATAAGGGACTATTGTCTGGATATAGAAAGAGCTTTTGCAACTCAATAAAAAAGACAAACAAACCCTAATTTTTAAATGGACAAAGGATTTGAACAGGCTTTTATCCAAGCAAGATACACAAATGGCTGATAATCACATGAAAAGACCCCCTATGTCATCAGTCATTAAGAAAACGCAACCAAAATTATAATGAGATGTCACGTCACACCCCAGAGGATGGCTGTGATAAGGAAGACGAGCATTGACAAGTGTTGGTGAGCACGTGGAGAAATGGAGCCTTTGTGCCCTGCTGTCAAGAATGTGGAATGGAGCCCTGGCTGGTACGGCTCAGTGGACTGAGCGCTGGCCTGCGGACCGAAAGAATGTAAAATGGTGCAGCCACTTTGGAAAACAGTCTGGCAGTTCTGAAAAAAATTAAACATATAGTTGCCATATGACCCAGCAATTATATATATATAATATACATAATATATATGTATGTATAGAAAACATGTCTACAAAAAAAAACTCATATTGTATACAGTCTTCATAGCAGCATTTTTACAATAGGCAAAAATTGGAAAACATCCAAATGTACATCAGTTGATGAATGAGTAAATAAAATGCGGCAGAGCCATATAATTGAATATTATATAACAATGAAAAGGAATGAAGTACCAAAACATGCTACAACATGGATGAACCTTAAAAACATCAAGTGAGAAAAGTCAGCCATAAAATGCTCCACACCATGTAATTCTATTTATATAAATGTACAGAATAGGCAAATCCATAGAAATCAAAAGTACATTCATGTCTGCCAGGAGCTGGAGGCAGGAGGGAGCCGAGAAGGATGGCTACAGGGTACAGGCTTTCTTTGTGTGGTGAAATCAGCAGTTACGGTCACCCAACTCTGGGAAACTGCTAAAACAACCACAACCACACAGAATTATATACTGAAAAGGGTGGATTTTATAGTATGTGAATTGTCTCATGAAATTGTTATTTAAAAATGTAAAACTTTGGTAAGCAGAACAGTTAGCTCAAAAGACCAAGATACAATCACCTACTAGGATTTAACATATACTGTAATACAGCAGCCTTTCCAGGACAGGAAAGATGGGTTATTAGGGAAATGACACGGGAAAAATATCCCTTGATGGGCTCTGGGGAGGGGGAGAGCAGCAGGTGGAACCTTACCTTGCTCCTTTCACCAAAATATGTCCAGATACATCAAAGACTTAAATGTAAAAAGTACAATCATAAAAACATGAAAATTAAACAAGGGAACTTTTTAAAATCTCAGGGTGGTAAAGGCAAGACAAAAACACAAACACCCCCAAAAGGGGGAAAAAGGATGAATCTGAGTTATCAGTGTTTTAAATTTCTACATGGAAAAAAGTCAAAAGACAATAAACTGGACCAAATATTTGTAAAAATATAACACAAGTCCCTAATTTTCCTTGTTATACTAAAAGGTTGCGTATATCACTAAGAAAAAGCAAGCCAGTAGAAAAGTAAATATGAACAGACCATTTCCAGAAATAAAAACATAAATATGAAAAGATGTCAAATTTCCCCTTTATTTAACAAAATGTACGTTAAAACAACTGGATACCACTTTCCATCTACCAGATTAGCCAAGATGAAAAAGTTTGCTAAAATAATGCATGTTCAAAGGTGTGAAAAACCAAAGGCATGTACAGCTGAAAACTTACGTCCACATAAAAACCTGCACACAGATGTTTATAGCAGCTTTATTCATAATTGCCAAATCTTGGAAGCAACTAACATGTCCTTCAATAGGTGAGTGGATAAATAATCTGTGGTATATCCATACAGTGGAATATTATTTAGCAATAAAAAGAAATGAGCTATCAAGCCACATACACACACACACACACAAGAGGACCTCGAATACATATTGGTAGGTGAGAGAAGCCAATCTGAAAAAGCTATGTGCTAGATGATTCCAACACAATGGCATTCTGGAAAAGCAAAACTATAGAGACCATAAAGATATCAGTGCTTGCTAGGGGCTCAGGGTCGGGGAGAGGGAGGGAACTGATGGAGCATAGAGGATTTTTAGGCTGTGAAACTACTCTGCATGACACTATAATGGTGGGTACAAGTCATTATACATGTGTGAAAAGCCATAGAATGTACGACCCCAAGAAGGACCCCTAATGTAAGCTGTTGACTTCAGTTAATAACAAAGTATCAACATTGATGCATCAATTGTAACAAATGTATCACATTAACACAACATGCAAATAATAGGGGAAAGTATGGAGGGGCAAGGGGGTCTGTGGGAACTCCGTACTTTTCAAACAATGTTTCTGTAAACTTAAAACTGCTCTTAAAAAGTTAAGGCTACTGCCCTCGCTGGTGTAGCTCAGTGGACTGAGTGCAGGCCTGTGAGCCAAAGGGTTGCCGGTTCATTCCCAGTCAGGGCACCTGCCTAGGTTGCAGGCCAGGTTCTTCCACCCCCCTCCCATAGGGGGCACGCAAGAGGCAACCACACGTTGATGTTTCTCTCCCTCCCTCCCCTTCTCTCTAGAGATAAATAAACTCTTTTTAAAAATTAAGGCTACTAATTGTTTTTAACTTGCACTAATACATTGGTGGTAGGTGTGTGAATTGGTACAATCTTTGGAGCAAAATTTGATAACACCTTCCAAAAATATTTAAACACATGCCCTTTTACACAGGTGGTATACTTCTCAGACTTGATCTTACATATATACTCACAGGAAACAACATTTATACAAGGACATTTACCAATTCCGTTTGTAATAGCAAAAGACAGGAGCTGTCCTTGTGGTAGTTAAAAAACGGCCCCCCCCCCAAAATATCCGCATCCTAATCCCCGGAACCTGTGGCCATGAATAGCAAGAGGGAATTAAAGTTGCAGATGGAATTAAGATTGCTAAACAGCTGGCCTTAAAACAGGGAGATTATCCTAGATTATCCCAGTAGGCTCAGTGTAATCCCACAGGTCCTTAAAAATGAAAGAAGGAAGCAGAAAAGGAGAGTTGGAATGATGAGATTTGAGAAAAACTTGACCCGCCGAGGCTGGCTTTGAAGATGAAGGGAGGGGACACAAGCCAAGGAATGCAGGTGGTCTCTGGGAGCTAGAAAGGCCAGGATACAAATCTTCCCTAGAGTCTCCAAAAAATGCAACCCTGCCAACCCTCCATATTGGCTCGTCCAGACCCATTGCAGACTTCTGAATTGTAAAGTAATAGATCTGTGTTGTTTTAAGTCACTAAATTCATGGTACTTTGTTACACCAGCCATAGAAAACCACACCAGCCTAAATGTCTATTCATAGAGGACTGGCTAAATAAATGCAGTGTGAGACTATACAGCCTTAGAAAGAAGAAGGCACCTCTACATACTGATAGAGAATTAATTTGAAGATACATTGTTTAGTGAAAAAATGCAAAGTATAATTAGAGAGTATACAGCAGGTCATTTGTGTAATGAGAAGGCACCGTTTAAAATCCACATAGATCCTTAAACATGCACAGAAGGGCTCTAAAAGATACACCAGAACCTGGGAATGTGCATTGCCACCAGGTAAAGGGAAATGGGTGACACTAGATTCCAATGGCAGAGATATTCATTTTCCACTGTACCCTCTTTCATGCTGTTGTGTTCTGTTCATTTGTCTGCATCATGTATAAGTATTACTATAAGAAATAAAGAGAAAGGAAATTGCTTTCAAAAGTAAATGGGGTGAGTTCTGCTCGGTCTTAAATGAATTTTTAGTGTTCTAATCTTTTTACTGAGTATGGACTGAACCCCTTCCACAAGTGGCATCCTGTGACGTGCCTTTCCTGTTTAATCTTCCCAACAACCCCGACAGGTCAGTGCTATTAGTATCCCCACACACAGCTGAGGCTCTGAGCCTTGGAGAAGTTTCGTGGCCAAATTGCACAGCTGTTATGTTTTGCCCCTGGATTTGAAAGCCTGGTCTTCTGGCTCCCAAGTTCTCTCCTCCAACGTGTTCTTGCTAGTAGGTCCAACAGCCGCAGGAGGGCCAGCTTCACTCTCGGGTGCTGCGACACGGAACGGTCACGGCAATCTCAGCCTTCTCTGTCCCATTTGGTCAGCTCGTAGCCCAGTTTCTGAGTCGAGGAGGTCAGCCTCCAGAAGGGCCCGCTGATGCTGCTTTCTGGGTCTGTCTACCTTCTTCTGTTAACATCTCCCAGCAAAGTTCCCTCATGCCTTCTACGGAGGGGCAGCTTCCAGGAGTCCCTGTGGCTCCCACGGTTCTTTCTGGTGGGCTCCCATTGCAGAGGGCACAGTGCAGCCACTCGCTTTCCTCGGGTGGAGATGAAACCCTAGAGATGAGGGGCCTCTGTGTAAGGGGTACATCCTGATGAAATAAGGCTGCTCTGAGACGTCTCATTCCTGCAAGCCTGAAGCCAGGGATGAAGGGGGTTCTCCCTGTCTGATGGCAACTTACAATTCCAGGGAAACAGATCCAACTTCCCGGCCTCACCTTACAGTACAATGGGGATCGGATTCCTGTGTTACGTGGACAGCTGTTGCTGGGCCATTTACCTACTGAGAGAGCTGTTTAAATAAGGCCAAACTGCCTTTCCTATTGAGAATCTTAAAGCATTTAAAAATGAGTAATTAATGAAGTTCAACCTCCAGGAAAAAAGCAAGAATTATCATCTTCATCTTATAAATAGATCAAAGGTCACACGATCAATGGCATGTAGGGAACAGACATAGGCAGTCTGCTTTTGTTCCTGGCCTCAGCCACTAGCTCCCACCCGGTTATCACCGAGAGACCTCCTTTCTGCTCTCTGACTTCTGGCCAAAGACGTGGAACTGGCCTTTATATGTTTCCTCTTAAAGGTTTGAGTCTATGTATGGTTCATGTGCCTTTGATATGTCTGGAATTTATCAAAGAAAAGGAGAAGAATGATATTTGATGCTTTTCAGAGACCGTGTTGGGACTGAGCCTTATGGAGTGGGTCAAATGCCAATAAGGGGGAAAAAAAGAAAAAAACCTGCTCACCAGATCTTCAGGAAATTCGCTTTTATTCTCTGTCTGAAAGAACTCTGTCTGTTAAAATAAAATGGAATATATCTTTAGACACCGAATGATTGTTGTGAAAATGATGGAAGTCACCACTTATTGAGCGCCAACTGTGTGCTAAGCACTGCTCTACTTACTCCACTTACATACCTTATATTGTGTGATTGCCCCAAATAGCTGAGCAGGTTTTTATTATTCATTTTATAGATACTGTACCTGGGCTTACAGGTATGAAACGGGTTGAGAAGAAAGGAAAGAAAGAGAAAGTTCAAAGGAAATTGGTAATTAAACAAAAATGACTGGATATATACTCTGTGTCAGAGGTGTTGTGTTAAGGGAGATACAGAAATAAATAAATAGAAAGGCAGAGATACAAAAATAAACAAAGAGCTTCAGATTCCTGGTCTCAAAGGTGAGGTCTCAGGCAGCGAGCATATAAAAGGACAAGTGGCCCTGGCTGGTGTAGCTCAGTGGATTGAGCGCGGGCCTGCGAGCCAAAGGATCATGGTTCGATTTCCAGTCAGGGCACATGCCTGGGTTGCAGGCCAGTTCCGAGCAGGGGATGCACGAGAGGCAACAATACATTGATATTTCTCTCCCTCTCTTCTTCCCTTCCCCTCTAAAAATAAAAAAAAAAAAATTTAAAAAGGACAAATGATGTCAGTGCAGTTCAGTCTAGACAGAAGTATTTCTTGAGTTCTGGGCTGTGTTAAACGCTATATTAGTTGCTGGGGATGGTCCCTCTTCTCATGGAGCTTGTAGTCCAGTGGGAAAGTCAGACATTAAATCAAGTAATCACACAGACTTAAAATTGCAAAGGAGAGCCCTGGTCAGCTAGTTCAGTTGGTTAGAGCACTGTCCCAATACACCAAGGTCACGGGTTCGATCTCTAGTCAGGGCACATACAAGAAGCAACCAATGAATGCATAAACCAGTGGAACAACAAATTAATGTTTCTCTCTCTCTCTCTCTCTGTAAAAGGCCAGATGGGCTACAGCCTGACACCTGCTGAAGAGCAGTATCTAGAATATATGAAGAACTCCTACACTTAATAAGAGATAATCCAATAGAAGCACTGTCAAATAAACCAATGGGCAATTTTTAAAAAGACAGAAAGTCCTAGTTGTGTGGCTCAGTGGTTTGAGCGCTGGCCTGAGAACTGAAAAGTTGCCAGTTCAATTCCCAGTCAGGGCACATACTTGGGTTGTGGGCCAGGTTCCCAGTTGGGGGCACATGAAAGACAATTAATGTTTCTCTCATACATGAATGTTTCTCTTTCTCACTCCCTTTCCCTCTCTCTAAAAATAAATAAATAAAATTCTATTGGAAAAAAAAGACAGAAAGCAAATGGCCAATAATAACCAAATGAAAGTATGTTCAGTCTCCCTTGTAAACAGGGAATTGCAGATTAACACTTTGAAATTACCATCTCACATCCATCAGCTCGGCAAAAAATGTTAAAGCCTAACATTGCTGATTGTCGCTGAGGATGCCAAGCATGGGAACGCACATCTCGCCACCTTGGTACGACCACTTTGAAAACCTGTTTGGCCACGCCAAGCGAAGCTGCCAGTTTGCGTGACCAGAACCCAGTGCTTCCACACCCAGGCATCTACCCAGATGGCTCATTTTCACACCAGGGAAAGGGTCTACAAAATATGAATTGTGGCATTGTTTCAAAGAACAAAATAATTTGAAAACAAGCTGACTGTCCCCCAGAAGGAGATGGGTAAGTAAAGTGTGGTGCACGCTTACAATGGGACCCTAATCAGCTGTGAAAATACATGATCTGGAACTGCATGTATCAGTGTGAGTACATTTTGAAATCATAATGCTGAGTGGAAAAAGCAAGCTACCCGACGATATGGTCAGTACGACGCCATTTTCTCCAAGCTTGCGAACATGCTGAACAGCCCTGTGACGTGCCCACAGGCCCAGGTATGTGCAGTGGAAATTCAAGAATGTGACAGGAGTGCTAAACCCCAAATTCAGGAGAGCGATTACCTTAGGGGAGGGACAGAAATGGGTTCAGCGGGCTCTGCCTAGATGTGTAAAGTTTTATGTCCTTAAAAAGGGACTTGAGGAAAACTTGGTAAACATTGAACTTTGACAAAGGGCGTGGTGGTGGAGGAAAAGCAGAAAGTAAACCGGCATTGCTGTGACTCTCTGCGGATTTGTATATGCTCTGACCTATAGAA
>PVKM010033122.1:0-16111 GCA_004027735.1 Carollia perspicillata
GGACACAGAGATTTCATTTTTTCTCATCTGATAAATATTGAACAAAAAATGTGACATGAAAATGTGTGAGAAAACTCTTCATATTTCTATAGAACAAAATTAAGCTCTTTAAACAGTGGCCAATCACAATCTCACTCAAAGTGTTTGTTTTGAAAATGGGTATGATAGTTTCAAGCCTAGTCAGAATTTAAATAATTCATTTTAGTGAACTCTATGATTTTAGCAATTTAGACAAGACATTCTAAACGTTTAGGCTTACTAGCAAAACAGCTAGAGAATTCACTATTGAAAAAAAAGCACAATGTGTGGTCTTTTGCTTTGCATTTAGACTAGTAAATACATAACTATGCTGGCACCAAAATTTACACTTGATATGTTGAAAGGAAAATGAAGAATTAAGTCTTTCTAACGGTGGCAGCAATATTTTATTGACAAACAGAAAGTTTTTAAAATTCTAGATTATATTAGAGAGAAATGCTGAAATTTAACACATTAAACAGTAGGAAAAGGAATGATTATTTAATAACCAGGGCTGGAATAACCACTTAGCAATATGGAGAAAAAGTACATTTAGACCCACATCTACACCAGACTTCACAAAATAAATTTCAGAAAAATTTAAATGTGGATATTTACATCACTGTAAACCTGGAACGTCAGAGGAATAGCCTATAATTTTCTATGGATTTTTGAAGCAAGGAGAAAACTTGAAAAGATGGCAAGGATTAGACTGCACCTGCTCATTTGTTTTACTGTGACTGGAGCTCCGTGAACATCAGGGAACATGCTCGGGTTCGCAATCTGGAAATTAGTCCCTTTTCTTGATACCAGTAGGAAACCATCTGCTTTTTGTATTAGTTAGTGGGACACAGAATGCAGTTCTTTATCCAAAATTTCCTCCTATAGATGCATGGACAATTATACGGGAGCTTGTTGTGAGGAGGTTTTCCTCTCAAGCACCAGCACCCAAATGAAACCTGGCCTGCTCACAGCGTGTGTGGCTCTGGCGGTTCTTCTAGGAACTCTTACCACTGGAGCCCTCTACTGCCTCTGCAGGTAAGCAACGGAGAAACATGCTTCTGAAGAGGAAAAAGGAATGCAGAAAGTAGTTGTTCTACTAAATCGTTATATGCCCTTTAGTTCAGGATACTCTTCCGGACAGTGTTTTAGGTTTAGGGTTCTCTCTCTAAGAGTTGCGAAATCCATCAGTCACTTTTCAAAGGATCTCCTCTAAACTAACAGCCACACATCCGCTACGGCAATTATGCCACAAACACCTACATATTTGGGCTAGGTCTGAGCACAGTAAAGTTGGAATGTGAAAGAAAAGCAACAACTTATCCAACACTGTAAATAAAATGTAACATGATTAATATCTAGGGTCAACTATTGACTGTCGACCGCGTGCCAGGCATTGTGCTGACCGTAGGGAATAGTGAACAAGACACACACATTCCCTGGCTCCACAGGGATTTAAATCAGCTTGCACAGACAAATAAGGAGGCCATTACTATGAGGAGACTAGTAACTCATGAGACAAAAGTAAAAATGAGTCACATGAAATAATGCTGCCCACTGGACTACTTTCATTCAGTAGCTTTGGTCTTTGATTTTTCTTTTCTGAAATTCTGTGAAAGTGAATGTAGGATTTATGAGGTTCAGGAGTTGCCTGGTACCATTAACTCTCACCCCTAATCATCAAACGCACACTAGGCTATCACAGAGACTTGTGAACGTGGAATCCTGGAGTGAACGGAACAGTTGACTAAAAAGCGACTCAAGCCACTTAAGGGTTTCAAGTAATGAAAACTGACCTCTTTAGCAACAGCACAAACACATTACACTAAAACTACAGCATCTATGCTGTCTTCAAAGAGAAGACTAAGTGGCATCGCAAGCACGTGAAGTCCCCAGAGGTGCCCGGTCTGCCCAGCAGATTGGTGAACCAATGGGCCGAGTTGTCGGGCAGCCCTGGCCATGTCAGGTAGTTGTGGAGGAGAAAATGAACCTCCAAATAGTCAAGCTGAAATTTTCTCTCCACTTTTGCACTTACTTACCCAATTTCTGTCCTTTTTACCGTCAGGAAGGGCCACCTCCAGAGGGCCGGTGCAGTCCAACAAGAAGTCAGCCTGGCAGAGACAAGCTGTCTCTCACCTGGACCAGCTTGTCTCACCCCAGCGTCCCCATCTGAGCTTCACATTTTATGTCTCCACCCTTAACCGCCTGCTCCAGGTCTGAGTTTGCAGTGACCTTGCAGTTTTTACATGCGGTGCCCACCCCTTTTTCCAAGGTATGCAAAACAAAGATGAACACTTAGGTCGGTCCTTCAGCTATCCCCTAGATTAGGACAAACCAACACACTCATTTGCAAATAGTCTATTCTGCCTCTGGTTTGAGAGGGAATCAGGCGTCTACCCCTTTAAGAATAAGACCATCGCTGCACTGGGGGAAGGGTGAGTAAAAAGTCACACAAGTCAGAAAGTGGTTTTTCTTCAATGGGCCCTCTCTTGGGTGCGCAGTAAACCTCTTTTCCAGAGCTCCGCAGAGTGGGCTCCCACCATGGCCCGCTTGGGTCTGTGTTCTGGAGCGTCCTGGTCCACCGTCTTGGTGGTGTCACTAAGGGGTCTGTCATTCTCACATCCCCATGAGGCCTCGGAGAGAGTGTTTCAGACACACATGTGGTGACTGAATTCTGGTTAGTCAGACTGGGAAACTGTGTAAATGTTAAGAAAATTGTCTGCAAATTCTCACTCTGATCATCTGCACTTAAAATCAATGAGGAGACTTCCGGTTCCCTGTAATTACGAATCCTGCCTTGTGTGCAGGCTGTGATGCGTCAACAGAGAACAATAACTTTCATACGACCTGTTTGTGAAATGAAAATGCTCCGTACACTCCTGGAACCAAACTCTTAAATGAGGTTCATTGGCTCCTGCCAATGTTTTCCATTTTCTAGTAGCGTATATTCCTGTTACCTGTCTCAGGTGTACTGTAGGGCAAAATGGCTGGATGTAAGACAAAAATAACATGTCTTGCAAATGCCTGTATGGAAAACAACTCAGTGAACACATCCCTTACATAGGTATTAGTTTTGTTCATTAAACAAGGGTGTAACCACTGATGCTTGTTCTCTTTGTTTTTTTTTTTTTTAGGGTTTTTATTAAGCAGACCCATACCCAGTCTCTCTCTACAAATGAAATCAAGTTGGTCATCTCAAAATTTCATCTACAATGGTCCAGTCGAGAGGATTCAGAGCAGGAGTGTCCAACCTTCTGGCATCTCTGGACCACACGGGAAGAAGAGTTGTCTTGGGCCACATATTAAATACACTGTGATACATAATTACAAAGACATCTCCTAAAGTTTTAAGTGAATTTACGATCTTGTGTTGGGCCGAGTTCACAGCCAGCCTGGGATGCATGGTTGGACACCCCTGATTTAGAGTCTTCTGTTTCCCTTAAAATGTAACTAACGGTGCTGCCAATGTAAGCTGTAGATTGCACATTAAGTGATAAAAGTAGAGTTTTGTCAAAAACTTTTACATAGATGTGTAAAACTTTGTTTTACATTCTTTGCATGTTCGTTGTGTTAAGTTTGCAATATTAATAAATTACAAAACTTGCTATCTGGCCTCTCTTATTAGGTTGAGAAGTTGGTGTGATTGCCATTTGAGGGGACTACAGTGGTGACCCGGCCTGCTGGACCCTCTGCATTACAGTGGCCCACAGATGGTGATGATTTATTACATTACTGTGCAGAGTGTCCATTTCTGGGTTTGAATCTCAAAGCCTACCTTTCCTTCACTTCCTTGGATTGCTGCTCACTCATACGGAGTTTAGTTCTACTTGGATAAAGGCAATGGAAATATATTCCTTTTTTAAACAAACTGTAGCTGCAGAAAGATTTTGCTTTGAAACTGTATCAAGGAAATTAATGTATATACATTTTTATATATTTTTATCCTCAGCTGAGGACATTTTTTATCATTGCTTTTAGAGAGGAGGGGAGAGACACATGGACTGACTGCTTCTTGTATGTGCATGGACCAGGGATCATCCGCGCCCTGACCGGGAATCGAGCCCACAAGCTAACATGTAAAACAAAAGAAAAATCCTCCTGACTCACTGGCTGGCAGCTGCTGCCATTAGCAGCCTTCACTCAGTCTGTGGCTCCCCTTCCAGCCCGAGTGGGACAAGGGGTGGACATGACACTACTGAAATGAACACACTGATCAAGACAACGCTCCAGCCAACGTCTTAATTAAAGTAAGCCATCCTGTCAACCTGCTCACCACCCAGGCAGCGGCCACTCAGTGCGGAAAAGACACCAATTGGTGCATCTTCTCATTTTGTGCTCTTGTCAATTTTTTCTTGTGACCATTTTTCGAAATGACTACCAAAGGCTACATCAGTTGCCACTTCTAGGAATGTATTTGTGTTTCCAGCTGAAACAGTAACTATTCCTTTAATGATTGCTTTTATTTAAGACAAGCCTTCCAAAATTGTAATAGATTATTTCATTGTAACTTTGGTTAAATTATGACTCCCCTTCCTGGGTGACCTTTGTTCTCAGCAGGGCGATGGGTCCTCAGGCAACACTGTTGCTGTCATCCTGTTACCACCCGATGAGCTGCGGCAGGAGCAGCGTAACTCTGTTTATATCAAGTAGCCTGTGGTGAAACTGGGTTCATTATTTGTCATTTCACCACAGTTCTAAGAACCTATTGACACCATTAAGGGAGGACTTCCTGTACTGCTCTGACTTCTACTGGGTCAAGTTCTCCTCCGATTCTACACGCCGGGTGGCGTCCTGGTGGGGTAATGAATTTGCTACTCCTAACAAGCCCCCAAGGAGCGACTACAAAACAGGAGCCCTCTGTTAACCTCAAATGTTACATAAAACGACCCTGCAGAGCCGTTTCATGTAAGTGACAAAACACTGTAATCCATTCCACCCCCTGGCTCCTATTTTTTATTACTTACTTACTTATTTAATTATTTATTTTCAGAGAGAGGGGAAGGGAGGGAGAAAGAGGGAGAGAAACATCAGTGTGTGGTTGCCTCTCCCATGGCCCCCACTGGGGACCTGGCCCACAACCCAGGCATGTGCCCTGACTGGGAATCGAACCAGTGACCCTTTGGTTCACAGCTTGCGCTCAATCCACTGAGCTACACCAGCCAGGTATTTTTTTTAATTTTCATTTTTAAAATTCGTTTTTCCTCTATAATTTAACGAACTTTAGTTAACATCACAGAACCAAAATAATTTACAAAGTGTTTTCCTTCTGTGCTATGTGAGCACAGCCAAGGGCTCAAACTGTGAGGCATCATCTACTTGACAATGGGCACCAGTGTTACATAATGAAAAGTTAATAGCCACATAAAAATGGCCACATACTACTGTGCACAGACTACATTTCTGTGACCATCAGACTGTTTTTGGACTTTCTTCAGGAACTAAGATCAAGGGGAACTATAAGACAAAGGAAACTTGGAAGTATTTTTATCATGTGCAAAAATAGGAAGAGAGAAATCTTTCGAGGCGAAAATAGGGAGAAGAGTGCTTAAGAACAGGAAAACAAACACCAACACATTTGATGTCACTTACCTTACAAGTTTTCTACCTTCCTGTGAGAACCACTGAGAACTACACCAGAGGCGTCGCGCGGTAGCTGCATTGCACATGGTTGGGGAGCAATCGCTAGCACCAGTCGTCCCACGGCGAAGGCCTGGGGGAAAGTGGCTTAGACAAGACCGGTGTTCATTCCTGTCTTGTAACACGGTTGGAAGGAAAAGGAAAATTGTTTTCCTTATAGAAGAATAAAATACCGCTTATTAGTCTTGGCCATTTATTTCACTAAGCAACTGTAGAGAACCGAAACAAAAATAGGTCTTCAATATTTATCAAATAAGTAAAAAGTCGGTAATAATTTCATTACAGCCTCAGAAAAAATCGGTAGCATTGTAAAGCGGAGAAAGACTTCTCAAGCCATCTGAATATTTTCCTCCTTTACTAAGGGAGGAGAACGTCTTCATGATTCTGCTAAAAGATCACCTAGCGATGCTGAGGTAGTCAGGGAATGCCTGCAGTCGCCGTCCTTCTACAAACCGTCCGACCACCCTCCGCTGCGGGAGGCGGGCTAAAATCTGGCGCAGCAGCTGCAGAACCCGGTGCGACGGCCATGATCGGTTTGCTCGCGCCTGCGGCGCCAGCTCCCAGCCCTCGTTCTGCACGAAGTCACACACACGGTTGTCCTTCTGTTGCATTAAAACCACCCCAAGGGAATCTTTAGAGCATCAGAGCTACAAGACGAATACACGTAAAGCTATTTTTGTCTGAAATACACACACCCCAAGTCTCCCCGCCCCGGAAAGGCGGAACCCCGGAAGGGCGGAACCCGGAAAAGGCGGAACCCGGAAGTCATGGGCCCTGAGCGCCCCTTCTGGCGCGGCTTCACTTCGGCAGCCCGAGGTGAATCAGCGCCATCACCGTCGTGTAGCTGTGGAACAGGCCGTCGTCCTTCACCTCCTTACACTGCTTCAGGACGAAGTTCCCGGTGACTATGCGGTCACAGCCGATTTCTCCGTTTCCGAAGAAGCCGAACAAAGGAACCCCGGGGAAGAACTTTCTGAAGGCGTCGGCCTCCACGTTGCCCTTGGCCCGGTAGTACTGAAAGCCCCTGCCCACGCAAGCGAACATGAAGCCCACGGTGTTGCGCTCGGGGAGGCCGGCCGCTTTGAGGCGCTGCATCGCCGCCTCGGCTGTCTTCTCGTCGCTGACGTCCTCGTTGAGGAGCACGGTGGCACTCTGGATCCGCTGGCCGCTGAATGACAGCCCGACCACCCCGGTGGCGTCGATGTCAAGAGGGCGCCTGGAACAGTTGAGCAGAACAGCGCCGATTTATCACGCAGCCAAAAAACAAAATTAAAACTGTAACGTATACAACGGAAGAGAAATCCTCCTGACTCACTGGCTGGGAGCTGTTGCCACCAGTAGCCCGAGTGGGACGAGGGGTGGACAGGACACTGCTGAAATGAACAGACTACAGAGGGGCAGAAGGCCCATCCATGGCAAGTAAACCCCTAGTCTTTCGGTCACAGATACAAAGGGACAAATGCAACTCCGTGGAGGTTTCCAAAACCAGTCCTGAGTGTTCAGAGGGGTCTCCTCACCTTGCTCCCTTCCTTAAAAGTAACTTACAACTCCACCGGCGCGCATGGTGCAGTCTAGCGCATGAAGCTCGTTGGGGTCATTCGCATCTTTGGTGCCTCCCCCCGCCCAGCTCTTCAAGCATGGAGGATATTTCTGGCTTTATGTTGTTGGGTCCATAAAGAAATACAGTTACATTGCTGGGTCTTGTTTATTGTGTTCAGCCTAAAATTCAACTGAATCTGAAGGTTAAAACATATTTCCTTTTTTTTGTTTCTATTTGCCTGATACTTTTCAATGAAATATTTCATTCTTAATTAAAAAAAAAAAGCAGTCTCAATACAATGGCAAAGCATAATACAGTGAACGCCCACAGGGGTGGGGGGGACGACATGGACCTTCCATTTCCGTCATGTTTACCAACATCAGAGGCTACGAATTGGGCAAGTCACTGGACTGACAAGAAACTACAACTCAAAAAGCTTAAACAACTAATATAGTAAAGCCAGGCTAGTGGCGAAGCCAGTTCTGAGGGGTGGAAGCCACCTTCCCGAGGCTCCTGTGGCTCCTCTGACTTCACCGCAGTTCCTCTCCGGCACACAGCTGCCTGTGTGTTGTGAATCTCTTGCCTTGGAGAGTCACGAACCTACCTTTTTTGCAGGGTAGGAGCAGGCACATATCTGAACACCCTTAGGATGCTGCACTGACTTATGCAAAACGGCTTCTCGTACACACTGACCCAGGAACACTCCCCACGGCAGGTGCGCGAGGCAGAGTGCTGCTTGAAGCTCAGTGCACTTGGCCTCCCTCCCTTCCTCCCCGACAATGGTCCAGGGACCCGACTTAGCTATGTGCTTTCTCTGACCCAACAGTGGAGGCCAAGGATGGGTAGGGTGCAACGTCACACCTGGGGTGACTGACATGCCCTGAGAAAGGCTGAGCTCCAACCGTGCTCCACATTGCTACTCTAGGGGCGAAACACTAACACAGACAGTGAGAAACAAGCACAGGGGGTTGCAGGGCGCATCTGGGGGTAGGAGTGTCACCTTCTTGCTTTTGGACACAGTTGATGTTTCTGTTCATTTAAGGAGCTCAAACGGAAAACACTACATACGTGCATTCAAAATGGGAAGGGAGTAATAACGGAAGAGCAAATATTTTTTTTATCTTTGAAAGCAGAGCCTCAAGTAAACACTTGTTGTGTTTGACAAAGCCGTTCAAAAGATCTAGTACAGAACTCCAAACGCATGTGCCCAGTGGCACAGGTGGGCCTGCAGAGGCTCCACAGAAACAAAGGTTTTATGGCCAGATTGGAGGATGGCCACGGGTAATGTTACTCCCCCTCTAGAAGATTCCAGAAGCACTAAGCACACCAGAGGCTCTGAGAAGCTTGACCCTGAGATCTGCTCTTTGACAGAACTGGAGAGGAAGTGACACGCAGGTCACCTGGAGGCAGAGCAGGACCTTAGTAGACAATGTTGAACATTACTTCTGAGAACGCATCAGTCCAACAAAGAGGAAGTTCTTCAAGGACAACATGTGTGCATTTCGTTCTCCAGCTGTGAGCAGAACTGCGGTGAGGGAGCCCCTCAACCGGCACCCACCACGACATGGAGCGAACGGTTAGGTTAACAAATCTGCAAAGCTGTTTTTAAAAAGAACCACGGTGACAAAACCCCAAGGATGCACCCCTCTGCCCACAGACATACTTTTCAGAGGTCAGCGAGGCTAGGTTGTCCACCTGGCCGCCAGCCACGATGACATTCATGTCACTGAAAGTGCCAATGACTCGCTGCAGGTAGTCACTGGCCCCCACCCTGCAGCAGTTGTAGCCGAACACCAGGACCACTCGGAGCTCAGGGTTCTCTAGGAGGCCTGCAGGGCAACGAAGAGCAGCAAGGAGACACAGCCTCAAAACAGGAACTTTGTATTTACCTGATTAAAACTTTACTTTCCACATTTTGAAAGTAAATGTTACTGTCAAAACCTGCACTACCAGTTGCATGCCACTTAGTGCTTAGGCTGTCAAATTTCCCATTTCCTACAAACTTGAACGCAACTCAAAATCTTTGCTACAGTTTTTCCCCGGTAAAAAAAAACTAAGCAGCTGTTTGAAAACAGCAGAGTCAACAAACACCCCACACACATAAGGAAGCAGCCAGTCACCGAGTGGCACCTGGGGGCCAGGCCACGTCCTCCCAGGCCCCACCTGGCACGAAAGCCACCCTGCTTTGCACAGAACAGAGCGAGCAGTGGGGGGAGCCTGAGACCCAGGGAAATGGAGAAAAAAGGCACTAATCCGGAGTGGGCTGAATGGTGGTTCTCCCCAAAATATATCCTCATCGAATACCTGGACTGGGACCTGATTTGGAAGAGGGGTCCTGGAAGTTATAATTACAGATCTTGATGGGAGATCGCTGAATGAAATTAATCGGGTATTTCTGTATTCAGAGCTCAGCCAGTCCAGAATTTCGGTCGAGCCAGTCCTTTCCCTCTTCCAAACGCCCCCTCTTGACCTGCCCGCTTCAGCCAGGCTTCCAGAGTACCGTGTCCTCGTAAACCCTTGCCCGGCAGAGTCTGCCTTCACCTACACCTTCTTCTCTCAAAGCTGAAATGCACTGCACTCGCCCTTCCCCGCTCGTCTGAACAGCCTACAGCTCCAGTTCTGTGAATCTCCTCCGGATTCCAACGCAATCAATCAACAGGGTGGGAATTATGGTAAAGAACAGCGACTTACCCGCCTCGGTGAGGCGACGTCTTTCTAGTGTTAAGTTCTTTGGGTCCTTAATGAAATGAAAGGGTTGTATCTTTATTCCTTCAATCTGAGGGAAGAGTAGAGCAAAGCCAGATTCTCCAATTTCGATTTCCTGAGGCCGACTGCTACCTGATCCCATTGGCGTCACTAGGAGAAAAGTGAAGCAGTTTGGTGAACAGATGCAATAAAAACTGAAGACTCAAACAACAAAACTGAAGGTTCCCATCACCGAGCGCATGCCGCGCCCCCGGCCAGCCAGCACGCACACGGGCCGCCACCCGAGTGTTCAGCTTCCAGGTTTTGGGCGGCACAGTCATGAAGTCTGCCAGGTGCTCTGCAATGGCTCAGAAAGAAATCTGTCTATGAAGACACAACAAGCAAACGGGGCAAAATTTTTTAAAATGGTGAATCTTTTTAAAAGGGTAAGAGATGAAGGGTATGTGGGCATTTAATGTATTACTATTCTTTCAACTTTTCTATAGGTTTAAAAGTTTTCTAAATAAAAATTTGGCAGGGTGGCAAATTTTCACAGCAGTCCCACTTAAAAATTTTTATCTTGAACAGACATATACACACACTCACACATATACAAATACCTTTAGCAGAAAAATTTAATAAAAAGAAATGTCACAATGTCCTATACTGATATTTAGATTAAAAGCTACACTTATACAATCAAATATAGCCATTAAGAGTGATATATTTATTGACATGGAAATATGTACGTAATACATTGTGAATTTTAAAGGAAGGTATCAGAATCGAAATTGTATCTCCCCCAAAGTGTACACGAAGTCCTATCCCCCAATGTGGGCAGCTGACGGAAGCACAGAGTCCGATCAAGTGCCCTTATTCATTCATAAATACCTGAACTCCTTTGTACTTCACTGGACAAGACTGAAGTTGAGGTTAAAAGTCTCCCAGTGAAGATCAGTAATGACCACTCGGGATTACTACTGAGTGGAACAAAGATAATACCCAACATTTATTCACTGCTGACTGCACACCTGTGTTCTAGGTGCCTTCCGTGTGTTAACTCATTGTGCCACCTGAGGACGGTACTACCGCCCCCATCGCCCAGGTGGGGGCCTGGCACCCCGTGGGGGCTAGTGCTGTGCAATCACACAGACAGCATCAGTGCGGCCAGATCCCAGACCAGGTGGCTGAACCACTGCCCTGTCACTGCCTCAACAGAGCATCTCTCTCCCCTTAGCTAGAGAAAACAATCGAACCATAAAAACCAGCAAAAATTCAGAGCAGCAAACTGAGAAAATGGCACTATTTCTGCAACCAACTCGAACGTGACAGCCAAGCAGAGAAACAGCAGTTCCTGGGGCAGCCCCTGCCCTCACCCAGCAGCAGCAGTGACCGTGAGCATGCTCGCCAGCGCTGGTTGCAGAGGGGCAGAAGGCAACCGTTTCCACCTCGTGAACGGCTCCTGGGAAGACACTCAGTACAGCTGGTGTGTACAGACAGCCCAGAGATGTGACACAGAGATCACAGTGACCACCGCCGATGTGTTTCGCATGGCCAAAAACATAAATGCAAGGCAGGAAATCATCCCGGGGCCTTGCTCTCTCACCTACAATCCCTGGGGTCACGATCCCCAGGACTTGGCACCGCTCCGGGAACAGCCTCTCCAGGGCCAGCGCCGTGTCCATTGTCGTTCTTTTCCTTGCTGTAAGGACACAGTGCAACAGTGTCAGATGTCCCCCAGGCAAGCTCACATCTGATGGTGTGGCGGGAGAGGCAAGCACTGAATGAAGTGCAAGTCATCTTACACCGGAACGCTGCATACGGGAGTTTAAAAACTTTGAGGAAAACAGCTGTGCTCCTGTTTGGGGTCTGTTTTACATTTTAACCCTAAACTCGACCTGTGAGCATCCCCAGCTGGCCTTTCTGCTTTGTCCACATACAGCTTTCACTCCAGTGACGTCAAACTTGGCTGCAGCAAGCGAAATTTCAGACTTGCTATGGTGCCTCTCTGGGCAGCTGTGATTAAAGCTGCAGAAACAGCCCCCCCTGGGGTCCAACCGGACATTAACCCACTGCCTCAGTCCAACGACTGCGGTGAGCAGGTCCCCGTCATCCACTGCCAAGCAAGGCGAGAACAGCCAAAGATACACATCCTGTTTTAATAAGGAAAGGATAATACTTTCCTGGAGGAGGAAAGTATTTCAAAGTGAGAAACATACCTTTCTAAAGAAATTGTTTCAATTGCACTGCAAGGTTCAGAAGCCAAACCCTGAGGCAAAAAGAGCGCTTCAAGCTTCAGAGACAGCACATCTGTGTGTTCTGCAGAGGGGAGGCCCAGAGCCTCGGAAAGTCGCCCTCCGGACGAGGACCACCTTGAACTCCAAACAGATGGCACAGAAGGAAACAAAAACGCCCAAAACTTTTCCCTTGGATACTTGCCTCTCTTGTGGCCTCGACACTCTTCCAGGCTAATGAAAGTGTCAGAGTCAGCCATGTAAAGAACCGTCTGCGGTAAGATGCGAACATCCTGCAAAGAAAAGGGGAACCGGATCAGATCCCAGGGATCCACGAGCGCTGCCGCGGTCCCTGGGGGTCTCGCAGGGTCCACCTGGCAGCTGCCCTGCCCTGGCCTCCTTCAGGTCAAGGTCAGCCTACTCTGAGTCCCTCCACTCCTCAGTGTCTCATGCCCACTCTTTCCTTTTCGGTTCATTTATTTGTTAAACATCTATTATTTCTTCACATCAAACTCATTCCAGACTCACTAAAGAAGTTTATTTTCATAATAATGTAAGCTCTTAAGCAAATAAGGACCAGAAAGAAAAAAGAAAAAAAAAAGCCTCGGGCTTTACCTGAACATGCATCACAGTAACAGAAACAGCTCGGCAACAGAGGGGACATGCCGATGATCACACTACTCACCGCCTTGCCCATCAAATGAAATATTCCTTCACTCCAGCCATGTTCCTACAGAGGTCTTTTGCTTATCATCTCCCTCTCTCTCTCTCGCACACACACACACACAAACTGCTGTATAGATTCTCCTGCAGCTCCCTTCCTTTCCCACTTGATTTAATATTCTGCCCCCCAAGACACAGCTCACGTGCCTCCTCTTCCACAGAGCCCTTTCATCGGCCCCCCAGGACTGGGCCTCCTGTGCCATATGCTTACATTCCAGCAATGCGCCACTGAGGAGCACTGGGCATGTTCGAGCTCATGTTTCCCACTAAACTTCACAGACGATGGTAAAGCGGATGAATTAAAGGGTGAATATATGTTTCCTTCAAAGCTGGTTATTTTCAAAGACATTTGACTATCACGATGGAATGAGGTAGTTTCCATATAGCAAAGTCTCGGTGTTAATCACATGGAAAATGCTGATCCATTATAGTTTGAGGGTACATTAAGTCTTGTATTAGCCCTGGCTGGTGTAGCTCAGTGGATTGAGCGTGGGCCTGCAAACCAGAGGATCATGGTTCGATTCCCAGTCAGGGCACATGCCTGGGTTGCAGGCCAGTTCCCAGCAAGGGACACACGAGAGGCAACCATACATTGATATTTCTCTCCCTCTCTCCTTCCCTTCCCCTCTAAAGGTAAATAAATAAAATCTTAAAAAAAAAAAGATGTCTTGTATTAGATTCCACTGAGACAAACTCATGAAAGACGCTGAGACACAGTGATGCCGCTCTGGCGGCCTCACAGGGATACAGTGTCCCTGCTACACAGGGCATCTTCCCAGAATGCAATGTGGCTGCCAACATTTCAACTTCCATAACACATTCACATAACATGTGGAGTTCCAGACTCTCCTGAAAAACTGGACATTTTGGTCATAGACCACGTGCATTCTCCTTGCCTGGGGCTACACAGAGGCGAGTTCCCTCCGCTGTCACACGGAGACACCTGGCTCACCAGAGACACCTGCCTAACTTTGGAGCCATTTGAGTTTGTGGTGCCGGCTGCAGAGAAGAAAGGAGAGAAATTTTAAAAGACTGAGGTGTTCGTGCCGACTGCCATAAACCCACACAATGACCCTGGAAAGTGTTTAGGCCTTAGGCTTCCTATTCTTGAAGACTGGAGGTCTGGTGCTGAGGCTTTATAATTCTCTCTTTTCTGGTACCTGCTAAAGAGCAGTGGCTGAACTGCCCTTCCCAGTTCTCACCAGAAGCCTCAGCAAAGACACTCCTCACCAGGAGATGTTCTCACAGCACAGAGGAAGACAACTGGAACGCTGTTCCATTATCCAGAAGTTCCAAATGGCAAGATGTTCCATACAAATTTTAGTGACATTTAGAATATTTTTAATAAAAAAGTTAATAAGAGACTAGGAGGCTACACGGACAAAAGTAAATAAATGAATACATTGAAAGAGGATATTAACATAGTTTCAAGGTATCTCCCCACCAAATATTTACCACAGTGGAAAAGAGTAATTTTATAGTAGTAGCGACACCTGGCTGACACCATGTTAGGAAAAAAATAAAAGGTAATTATCACCAGAGAGGGGCCCAGTAGAAACCATACGAGGCTAGTAGGCTGCAATGAGAAGAGAACAGCATCGCTTGGAATATTACAGCCAAAGGTACACAATCCAAACCTAAAATACATCGTATGCTTTACAAAGTAACCGGCCTGTAACTTACACACATGTCAAAGTTGTGCAAGTCAAGGAAAGCTGGAGAAACAGTTCCAGATCAAAGACTGAAGAAACAGGACAAATAAATGCAACATAAAATTGTAAACTGAATCCTTCTGCTTTGAAGGATGTCACTGGGAAAACGGGCAAAATGTGAATGGAATAGGAGACTCAGACAGCAGAAAGACATCGTGGTAATTCCCTGACTTTACTGTCAAAGTAATGCAGTGGCTATGCTACATCCGTGTTTGTGGGTAATGCGAGCTGAAGTCTAGAGAAATAAAAGAGCATGGTGTTGGCAAATCCCTCTCCAATGGCTCCCTCCACTGCCCAATGAGATACCACAGCCTCACTGTCACCTGTGCTCAGGAGGCTGCCTCTCTGACCCCTCAGTTCAAGTTTTCACCTGCCCAGGTGATGCCCATCTTTCGAAAGTGGGGCCCAGAGATACACCACAGAAGAGAACACCATCAAGGTTTGAAATATGTGGGTTCAAGATTAGTTCTTGGCCTTTTTATGTGACACTAAGCTAAAGAGACCTAGTTGCCTTTCCTGCAAAACAATCACCATACTAGCTTCAACCGAAGCAGGTAAAGGAAAGGTTCTGCACAGTATTATCACAATTGCAAAAATTTGGATACATAAAGTGCCCAACAGTAGAGGACTGGTCAAATACAATCATGGCACATCCTTACAATACCGTCATGAAACCTGACATTTCCAATCTTTCCGTGACATCAGAAAATGCTCCCTAACCTATACAAATAAAGCCCATGCACGAAATTGGGATCAAAACAGACCGACCTCTCAAAGGTTGACCCACCCACCCGGCAGAGGCCGGTGCGCACACCCGTCTCACTTGCCGCGAGCTCCCGGGCTGCCACGCGGACCAGGCAGTGCTCCTGCGGGTGGCCGCCGTCCGCCGGGCCCGCCGCGATCCAGGCCACCCCGCGCTGGGCCCGCAGCACCCTGCGCACGCTCTCCCTCCACAGGCGGCTCACGCTGGGGGCGCGACCACAAAGGGCTGTGAGCGGGCGTCCTTCCTTCCCTCTCACCGCCCGACCCCCGCCCACACACCCTGCGGGTCAAACCCGGGCCAGCCCACCGCCTCTCCTCACCCGGCCACCCGCAGCAGCGCCTTGGCGGGCAGGAAGGTGAGCACTCGCTCCACCACTTCCGCCAGGTTACTCAGCACGAAGGCGCTCCGTGGGTCCGCTGAGGCTCCGCGATCGGGGCCACCGCCGCCGTCCACCCGCTCCATTCCTCCCCGCCAGTCCGGGAAGCAGGACCACCGCTCCGAGGGGTTGGAAAGCTGCACCAGCTCCCAGCCAGTGCTCTCTGCGCAGGCGCGCGCGCCACTTCCGGTGCCTGGGACATCTGGCCGCAGGCTTCCGGCGTGAGTCCGCCGGGACGTAGCCCTCCCGGAAGCTGTCAGATCGCTGCCAGTCCCGCACTCACAGCAGCTTCCCCAGCGCAGGGCCTGGCGCCGCACGCGCAGCCGCCGCCTCTTTCTCTAACTCACGAGTCTCTGAAGGCAGAGATACGTGCCCTTCCACGCCTGGTAGTACCGCGATCCCAGCGATCCAACGGCCGGTATC
>PVKM010033123.1:0-16114 GCA_004027735.1 Carollia perspicillata
TTATTATTATTATTATTATTATTATTTTATTATGTTGTTATTATTATTATCAAATAAGGTTGACATTGTATCATAAAGATCAAAGAACCTGACATGAACATAGATATGAATGCCTAGCCATCTAGCATTAAGATTCCCTTTAGGACTTTGGACTCTTGTTTGATCATTCATTTATATATTAGAATCAGACTCTTTTCCTAAATCACATGCTTGATTTTTATTAAGAATACAAATGAGCATGCTCTAAGACAGTGGTAAACAAAATTAAACTGTTTTTGAAGCTGGAGCCCTTAGTTCTTTTGTTCACAAATCGTGTACATGTACTGTTGGTCACAATAGTAAATAGTAGCAATTTCTTTATAAATTATTTAAGTGCAAAATAAAAAGAGGCTCTACTGATTGTTTCCTCATCAAATGGATGGTCTGGCATTACCTTTGGGGTGGGTACACTCCCTTCGGAGATAACTATTGTAAGGGCTTGGGCCAAACAAAGCTCTCCAGGCAGTGCTAGGTGGGGGTTGGAGGAGGGAGAGGAGGTGGTATCCTAGATGAACCTGAACTAGGATTCTAGGAGCCAACACTGAGGGCCTGGACCACTGACAGCTCTGGGCATCTGTTTGAGTTAGTTGATTTGCATGGGAAGAGGTAGCCTGCAAGGAGGAAATTTGTATTTAGCTGTCTGGGAAGAAGAGGAACATGCAGAAAACAATATGATGTCTATTTATTAACATAACCCAAGAAGTAGATTGCGTGCCCACAGAGACAAGGGCTTCAGAGAGATTGCCATGAGGACTTGGGAGGTGTAAGACACTGCTGGATGTTGGGAACCTCCCTCTGTTCATTTGCTCTTTGCTTGGGCATCATGGAGGAATGCAAGGAATTCTTTCATTCCTCAGTGGTTGAAATTTCTGGGAACTCTGGAACAGTCCCTAAGCTGGGACCTGGCATTCTTGCAGAGAGCACCAGGTATCCCACCAAGTGCCTCCAGGGGTAATTTACTTCTACAAATGGGTTGGAGCAGGAAGACTCTCTGTGAATAAGTTCTCAATACATATTAAATCATTCCCAAAATAACTTGGTTGGGGGTTAGATCCCATTTGGGCATATGAAAAATAATAAGCTAGTTAGACTTACATAGTCACTGGGAGCCCAGTGCCTCCTGGGCTGTATATATTCCTGTTCTCTAGTCTGGGAGCTGGGGCCATGTCCTCAAAGTTTAGTGGCTGGTTTATGACCTGGATGAACATGGAAAGAAACATCTGGAGATATAAGGTCATGTAGATAACAACTGCTCTCAAACCCAGTGGCTTCCAAAGGGCAAGTCTAAGTTCCAGAAGGTTACAGACTCAAACTTACCATTTTCTTTGCTAAGAAAATCATCCCAGTGAGTTTCTAATGTGGCCATGCCAGAGGGCTATACCAGAGGCCACACCAAGCCAGTTGTAGCTTGCCCATGGGTTATGTGTGGCCAACATAGTGTTTCAAAAACCAGAATAGGATATTCTCTAGATGGGGTCCATATCCTGTCCTACATCATAACCCAAACCACTTCTTCTCTCATAGTGAGCAAGTTTCTCTCCTTAAAGTGGTTTGCCTGATTCCCGAGATCACTTGAACTTTCAGTACCTGCTGCTTTCTAGTCCCCATTTCACCATCAGAAGAATGCAAACACGTTAGTCAGGAGGGAGGTTCGTGTAGCCCAGTTAGGACAAAGAGCCCCAGACTGGGACTGTGAAGAAATCCTCTTAAAGTGTTAACTCTTCTACCTGGAACACATTGCTCCGAACCCCCGGGTCTCAGCTTATTTTGAGTGTAGAGCGGGAGAATCAGACCAGATGTTCTTCCAAAAAGCCACTGTCCCTACCCACCCCCATCCTTTTCTTTAATGTGCTATAATCTCAGAATGCTTAGTGGTAGGTCAATCAGCTGATTGGCAAAATGAGGGCACGCTGGAGCAGGAATCAGAACCACTGGGGTTCAGTTTCTGCCTCGCAGCTCATTCCCACTGCAGCTGTGGGAAAAATGTTTCGCTTCTTCAAATCCTAGAGAAAATGAGGGGCTGTGTGTGATGATCTGCAAAGACCCTTTGAGCTCTTTCCTTCAGTGATTCCATTTTTCCACATATGAAAGGGAACATATTTTGCTAGTGAGGACAACTGTGTCTGAAGAGAATTACCATCCCATGACCCAGGTTTGAAACATATTCTGCTTATAGATTTTGAAACGCTTCAGCTGGATTTATGCTCTTTTCTTTTTCTGGCCCATGGCTTTCTATGAAAAGCAATTGCCTGTGGGACCATACACAATTCATCCAGCATGTCTGGGAAAGCTTTGGAGTTCAGGATCCTCCAGGAAGTTAGGGTAGAATTTTTTCCTTGAGCTGGGAGCTGTAAGGGCCCATGAGAGGATGGTAGAAGCACATGGGATGTGCTCTAGAATGCTCACACACACACACACACACACACACACACACACACACACACACACACAGCTTGTATGGGAAAACTCCCACTCCTCTCAGTGAGCTGTCTGCAGAAAGACCTTGCTGTCAGGCACCGTTAGCCAAGCCCCCGCGCCTGTCACAGATCTCTGTCTGAGCCTACCCATAGAGAATATCAATCCCTCATGCCCATCAAAACATCTGGTCCCTGAGGAAGCTCAATAAGATTCATGAAACCCTGCTATGACAACACAACGTATACAAAGCATGCTATACTATGGACTGAGAACCCTGATTCTACAGTGAAGGTAATAAAAGTAAATAGATTTCCCCATCACATGGAAAATGAAGTTGGGATTAGAGGTTTATTGTGAGCACAAAATGTGGCTATTCTATTACTGGCGTTGCAGCATCACACCCACTGACACACTCACACACAGGCCTCTGGCTCTTTTGTCATACAGTGGTGCTAAATTCCCAGGAACAGACTTTTCGGTATTTTTGAAGGAAGAAGAACCAGAATGTTTGGGGTCCTCTCTCTGCAGCCTCTAATGTAGTGCGCCATGTTACCCCTTTCCACCCCCAAATGCTACCTGGAAAAATTAAAGCCATCCAGGAAATAAAACATCCTATGTAAATGAAGTGTAAGGAATACAATACTTGTGTGTGTGTGTGTGTGTGTGTGTGTGAATACTAAGCCTTTTTTGGTAACTTTTTCCAGGAAACACAATGGGTATAGGGAGCCTTAATTTTCTGCTAAGCCATCTATCCACTGCCTACCACACCACGGTTGAACAGGCTGCTTCGTGTGTCCTGGGGTAAAGGAGGAAGGTCTGGGTTCATGGAGGTCTTCAACCACCAGCACAAGTATTGCCATAGCTTGATAATCATGCTTGACGTAGAAGTGAGAAGAAGAGACAGGGAAAGAAAACAGCAGAGATGGATTCTGAATTCCCAATTGTCTCTGCTAAGTTTCGGGAGAGTGATCACCTATCTTTCCACATGATTTAGCAAAGTGTATCCTGAGTCATTCAGAGCTGCACCAATGATCCAGAGTCTTTGCTTGGAGTGGAGTAAGGCTTTGCGGGTAGAGGAGAGTCTCTGAAAACTCACAGATAGTAGAGTTTAGGGCTGGGGAAGAGGAGCTTGCCAAGGAGTCAAGGTGAAGGGATAGCCTTCAGGCAGGTGGGGCAGTTTCTGGGAACTGGGATTGTTGGGATCATTCTATTGGTCAGAATGATCCACCTGAGTGATCATCCTATAGGTCAGACCAGAGAGCAAAATAAAGCTGGGTGCTTTGCTCCAAGCTATTTACTGAGTACATGGAATGTGCCCACTTGCTCTAGACTCTGGGGATAAGGAAATAGTGAGACGAGCAATGCCCCTGCTCTTGAGGACTTTGCATCCATCCCACCAAGGAACAGAGACAAATCGGCAAAGGACAGATGGAAGCACAAGATTATTTCAAACATCAATATGCTCTATGAAGATATCAAAACACGGTCACATTGATGAAGAATGGCTGTGGGAGACAGGGGCTGCTATCCTAAGCAATGACACCACTGACCAGCTAGGTGACTTTGAAGAATTACTTAACTCTGTGAGTCCATGTCCCCATCTGTAAAATTATGTTAGAAAATAACATGGATTCCAAAAGATTGATACAAAAGGTTAACTGAGGGAACACGTGCACAGCATAATGCCTGACAAAGTGCCTTCACCCTGTGCTGTGGCAGCCCTGGTACAACGTGTGAGTGTACGTCAATAGCGACTGTGTGAGTGGCCTGAAGCCAGACGTGCCCATCTGGATCCTGCTTGGATTCTGACTCACGGAAACCATGAGAAATAATAAAATAATTGTTGTTTTAAGACACCAAGTCTTAGGGTAACTTGTTATGTGGCAATAGAAGTAATTATTTTATATAGAAAAAGAGCCTTACTTTCATTCGTTTCCCCTGGAAGAATGAAGCTTTTCCAGAAGGGTTTATTGCCAGCAGAACCTGTTTTAAATATAGTATACTGATAGAAAATTTGAAGTTTAGTAAGGCCAACAGATCAGGAGATGACTACTGTTAACAAGACAGTTTGTTACTCGTAGTTTCTAAGAGAAAGGGGCATACCATGCAGGAAGGGCCACACAGGGAAGCCCCAGGGTTGGCCAGAAGGTGAGGAAAAAGGAAGAGCCATGGACAAGAGCCTTCACTGTGGTTTCTGTGGGGAGGAACAGAAAGTCAAGGCAAGCACATTTAGGATTGGCTAATTTGAATTATTTCAATGGCTCTGCTGTATAGGGGCTGTCCCAAGTTGTCTGATACCTTACCCTCAGGTGGTTAGGGCAGGGAAAGAGTAGCCTGAGTGTGAGAACCCCATATAAGAGGTGGTTGGTGCATGGGCCCTAGATTGGTTTGTTTCCATTTATAAAGCAGGTGAGTTGTTTGCTATTCCTAGAAGTTAGCTAATCCTGAAAGAAGAGGGAGGCACCCCTCCAGGATCAGCAAGACCTCAGATGTCAAAGCCTCCAAATACAGAAAATGTAGGGCTGGCCAATTCAGAGTCTACCTCTCATTATAGAAGACAATGTCTGAATCTTACTGTTCCCAGCTCCCCTGTGGTCAGGGTGTGGATTTATGATCCAATGGTAGCCTCTGGAACCTGACAGGAGCATCTTCTAAGGAAAGGAGTGGACTTAGTTCCTGAGAAGGAGTTTCTGCCTTGATAAAAGGGAAACAGACTTGCCCAAGGAGAAGCCTCCTCCTGTCTTCCCAACTGAAACATTGTCATATGAGGACTCCGAGTCTGAAGCTGCCACATTAACTTGTGATTAGGAGAGGATGACTGAAAGACCAAGAGAGACACAGAGAAAATGTCTGGGTGGGCCATATCAGTGCGCCCCTGTCCACTCTGAAACCTCATTATTTAAGCAATATCTCTTTCGGTATTAAGTTACTTGCAGCCACAGTGTTACCTGTTTTAAGGTTCTTGGGTTCCCAAGGATAGAAATTGAGAAGAAAACCCAGAAACATTTCCAGACAAATTTTATTAAGTTTATACTTGAGCCCAAGAGAGGCAGCACAGAGGAAAAGGAGGTCCTTAGAACTGGCTTTGGTTGCCAGCTCTGCTTTGATAAGCTGGGGACAAAGTGGGCTTGTGCAGAAAGGTGGGCTTATAGAATGACTTCCTTTCCCAGCTGTGTTGCCTGGTAACTATGTTCATGCCTGTGATGTGGGGGCAAGATGGCAACCTGCTCATTGTCACCACCCCAGCAAGGTTGTATGGCAGGCAAACCTTGACCAACTGGGCATGAAGGTCAGTAGTTTAAGCAGGTAAGTAGAAGGGAGATAAATCAGCTCCTTACATTTTTGAGTAGAGAGTGGAGAGGTGATAACATTTTTGCAGTCAGTTTATCCCTAGTTCCTTCTACATGCTCTTGGCTTGGCTTTCTGGCCACCTGGTATTTTCCATTTCCAGGCCCACGTCCCCATGCTGTCTTAGTGCATAATTGATATACTATATTGGCCAGTGATAAATGGCACCATGACAAAATCACTTGCTTCTAATTCCTGGACTCCACTTCTAACCACCATGCTTGGAAGATAGAAGAATTTACTAATAGTTATCTTACCAAAATAGCGAAAATGTGTTAAGACCCATGGTCAAGACTGCCAATTTGTAAGACACGAGATAGAGATTGGTTCTGTGAGGGTTTACTTAAGTGGAGAAGAGACAGATGGGGAATGTAGGTGAGTCCTGGAAGCCCCAAAGCCAAGAATCCACTTCAGGATGCTTCCTGAAGCAGGAGCCGTCTTGGGTTCACACCTGGGGTTCACACCTGGTAGTCACACCTGGCATTCACTGTGCTGGGAAATATGGAGCCTGCAGGGAGGTGTTTCATGTGGCCACTGGATGCATTTCACGTAGCTCAGTGGAAACACATAGGGTTCATATGGTCATGCTTTTGATGGTCCCAGTAGCACCCACTAGAGGGGTAGGAAGGGGTCAGAGTAACAAGCACTAGGAAGCGCAAAGAGAAGGCGGATGGTTCATGTGTCATTTTAATTGCTGAAATAAACATGCAGGACGTAAAATTTCAGTCTACTGAAAAGAGGTGGGATACGTGGTGTCTCAGCCCTGTAGACTTCGCTGAGTATCATTTGTAATAGAACATTCCCAATCACATGGATGTATTGAAAACTGGCCTTTTATGTTAAGTGAAATAGTGTTATCTTCAGGCCGAAATCTATGGGCCCTTAGGGTCCACTGTTAGAAATAAGAGGAAATAAAGCAGAATTAGTGAAAAATCAAGGGTGATTGCGATGTCTCTGACTATCAGAAATTTTCCCGGACAAATTCTGGTGATTATCTTCAGCTGAGGTGGTGGGCGGTAGGATGTGTTTTCCTCCATGCTAGAGGATTTCCTTGCCATCTGAACCAACTAAAGCTGTTCAGTTACTTCACTTGTTTCTGAATCTGTTCTTCCTGCCTCCTCTGTCCACATTCACCTCATTCATCCTGTTATTCCACACACTTAAAGCTAATAAGTGCCAGACAAGGCACTGGGGATACAATATTAGATAAAACAGGCATTATTCTCAATATGAAACTCTGTTTTTGGTCCCAGGTGTCTAGCTGTTTATTGATGCTGCATAGATAAACACTAGCAGAAAAATACTATGATAATCACTATTTCCAGTTCTAATTGCTTTGATAGTGGTCAGGCTGTCCCCTACTCCCCCTCTCTCTATGGTGGATACCATGTTTTCCATTTGTACTTTGGCTTGAAAGTCCTGGGAATAGAGGAGCTCAAATGAGACTATTCCACTGTGTCTAGTACCCACAAAACAAATATAATTGAGATAAGACTTTAAATTTGTTAAGTCCCCTTATCTCACTATACATTTGTTTTCATGCATCCATTTTAACAGGAGAAAAACTAATAGAAGTTTATTAACATGTATATTTCTTGCATACAGGGGAGAGGCCCAGGAAAACTGAGTAACCCTCTGCAATGGCCCAAATCTCCAAGTTCAAGATCATCTCCAGCTAAAGACAAAAGAAGATGCTGGGGTAAAGGGGAGTCAGGTGTAGCAGGTGACCAGGAAAAGCACAGTGAACAAGGGTTAGGCTGTTTTGCAGATTTAAGTTTGTGCCTTCTCCACTGATAAGAGTTTCCAGAGATTGTTCTTCTCCTCCCCCTGGTACAGGCAGGATACCCTTACAAATGCCAAATTCCCTCACTAAAGGGTATGTTCTAGTCCCTTGTTAGACCTTTTCCTATGTCTGTTGTTTCTTAAAAATAACAGGCTCAAAATAACCTTTTTGCCAAAGAGGCATATTTGGGGGCAGCGGTTTCTGCTGCTCTTAGATGGAACCCGAGGGAAAGGCAGAGAATGTGGACAAAATCTCTCAGTGAGCAGTGTGTATGCGGTCATTGAGGGCATAGCCAGTGGACACTTGCAGGCCACCAGGAGGACCACCTGTGCCACCTACTGCCACATCCAACAGAGCATGGCCAGGACCGCCTCAAAGAGGAGGCCAAGAGTGGGGCCCAGGAAAGGAGGGCCAGGGTCACCCAGCGCTCAGCGCAGCTCCTCACGCCCGGGCGCTGCTTACCCAGAAGCTCCTTCGTGCATCTGAGGGGGTATACCACGTGCCGGCCCACAAAAGGCCTCTTCAGCACAAGGACGATTTGGGGATGATTATTTTTAAGAAACCGGAGACACAGGAGAAACTCTTAAAACAGAGTACAGTTTACTTTTTGTAAGGAAAATGTGCATTTATGAGGGAAATCTCCATGTATAAGAGTGTCTCCTTTTCTATACTGGGAAGAGAAGGTTGACTCTAAATCCCAAGAAACTTTGACCAATGAAAAGGCACCTTACTTAAATCTGCATAACATCCACACTCTAGTTTATTGTGCTTTTCATGATAACCTCTCACATTTGCACCCCTCCCCCCTACTCCTCAACATCTGTCTTCTGCCTTTAGCTGAAGATGGTATTTAACACTACAGATTAGGCCATTTCAGGGAATTTCACTTAGTTTTCCCGGGTCTCGACTAATTACCTAGGAGGTGTACACATGATTAAACTTCTGTTTGTTTTCCTCTTGTTAATTTCTCTTATTACAGGGAGGGGGCTGTGGAAGGTCATCTAGATAATGGGGGAGGTCTCTGCCAAAGAACCTAGAAGGGTAGAGGGAAGTTATTTCTCCTCCCCTACACAGCCAAGGAACGGTGTCATGGAAACCAGAAGACCCAGAGAATGGCCCAGGGTGCAGAAGGCGGTGCAGAGAAAGCCAGCAGGCCTGACACGAGGACACCTTGTCATGGGAAAGGTGACCCAGCTGAAAAGGCTGAGGGGCTAACAACCTATACTCAGCAGTGGGAGCAGCAGGAGAACCAGGGTGGGACCAAGTCAGCAGGAACGGGCCTGGGCTCTGAATGTGCCAGCTGTCAAACCCACAGTGGAGGGAGACAAAGGCCCTCCTTCATACGTCATCAGTGAATAGCTACAAAAACAGGTGTCTTCCTGTTGTGGTTCCCTGCCCAGGTCCCAGGTAATGCAGACACTGCTGGCAGGAGGCCACACCCGGAGGGTCACTGTCCTGGACAGTGAAGCACTGTCATACTTCAGCGCAGCCTGACTTTAGAGGCGAACAGGTGTGTGGACAGCAGGCAGCCTCAGCAGCTGGAAGGTGAGCAGACCCGCCGATCATGATGAAGTGGAGATCATCTGTCCCTCTGGTGTGGGCTTCCCTGCAGAGCTGAGGCATTAATGGCCCCCGAAGATTTCAGCCTAGTTGCACTGAAGGCCAGAATCTGTGACTGAAAAGGGTGGTCTGACTAACCACTCCCATGCCTAAATTCCCATTCGTTCTGCACTCTCAGTCATACCAGTGTGAGCAAAGAACCCGGCCCTATGTCTAATCTGTAAATATTGTACACAGGATACAAAAGCCATGTGATTTCCTGAAATTCACTGGCTCATTGACAGTATTAGGTCAGCATGGTTCCCTCTGTGGACTCAGATGGAGCTGGCTATACCAGGAAAGGGTAAAAGAATGTGGCTTATCTTCGGTACCACAAAGAAATTATCCCCTTTGGGGTCACTGAAGTTCAGGGATGCCTTTTTTGGGGGGTAAATATGAGGTACTACCCAGGTGGGCAAGGAGAAAAAAGGTGTGTGCACATGAGCAGAAGGGGTGGTAATTGCAGCAAAACCTCCTGTTGTACATGACTTTGCTTAATGCCAGAGCTCGAGCTCTGTCCAGACCCCCCGGACGTTTGGCCACTAAGGATAAAAGAGTAATAAGAACAATCATTCATACATACACATTCATGCAATCATACATTCATATATATGCTATATATAAGAATGTATATATAAATAACATACTCATTTATATACAAATATACATACACATACATACACATAAAAATGCACATATATCAACTTCAAAGTCACAGTGAGCTACCTCAGAGCTGGCATGTCACAGGTGTACCTCTGAAAAATTAAGTAGAGCAGATAATGATTGTTCCCTACCCATTCCCCATTCTCCTATTTTGCCTGTCTATTAAAAGCCCAGTATTGTTCAGGAGTATACTATATTTTGCTATGTATAATGTGCACCGATGATTTTGGCCCAAAGTTCCACAAAAAAATCTCTCATTTTAATCTTTTAATTAAATTTTTAATTTATATTTAGAAACAAAACCTATTACCATATTTCAGGGTATTGTTTTGCCTGTGGATATCATTATTGCTTTCTAGAGTTATACTGTTAACATAAGCATAAATAAAAGAATTAAAAACATTTATATAGATACAGAATTAGAACTACCCATACATAATGTGCACCCTTATTTTTCCCTCAAAATTTTGGGCAAAAAAGTGCACTTTATGCACAATGAAGTACGGTACCTTCCTCCTTATAATTTAGGAGAAACTGATGAGCCAATCCTAATTATTCTTAGCCAGTGCTTTTTGAAATTGACAGTCTGAAGAATTTTTTTAAAAAATATGCCTGGTTTTACATCACAGGTTGACCTGATTGGTCTGAAATGCGCTCTGAGCATGGTGCTAGTTAAAATTTACTCAGGTGATTCTAATATGCAACCAAGGAGTCAAACCCTTGAGCTAGGCTAATCATGGTAACCCCATCTTTTCCACCAGTAACTGGTTTAAGGGAGGCTTGTGCTAGGTTTCTAGCCAATTAGTCATGCTGGGAAAAGTGTTTTGTTCTTGAGCCAGAGATGAGAGTTGTTGTACTGCCTCTGAACGTTGCTGGGTCTAAATGTGTAGGCTGAGTCACTATGGCCATCCCGCTGCCTCCCAAGAAGGAGACCGACACTCACAGGAGGACAAAGCCAAGGAAACTCCAGAGAAGCAGGTCTAGAGCTCCAAGCCAGCACTCCTGAACCTGCCCATTTCATAGAACTTGTGTGCGAGATGAGGAATCTTACTGTTTATATTGTTGAATTATGGTCGTCTATTACTGGCTACAAAGGCGTCTGGCAGAAACACGAAGTGATGCAGCTAAAGTCATCACTTAAGACAAATGTGGATTCAGATGTTCTCTTTTCAGCTCCAGGGCTCTTTCCACAAAATCATACTGTTTCTATGTAGAGCCCTGGTCAGAATCTCTTGATAAGAAAACTGCCTGGGGACCCACTTTGGGCCAGTAAGTAGGAAAGAATTACTACCATGGCATCTTATGAATTGAATTGTCTTGCCCTTATGAAAGTGTGATAGTTAATTTTATGTAAACTTGACTGGGTGAAGGGATGCTCAGAGAGCTGTTAAGACATTATTTCTGAGCATAACTGTGAGGGTGTTTCTGGAAGAGATTAGCATTTTAATCAGTAGGCTGAGTTAAGAAGATTTCGCTCGCTAATGCAATTGGCACTATCCAATCCATTGAGACACTGAATAGAAAAAAAAGGCAGATGAAGGGTAAATTTGCTCTCTGCTTGGACATTGACCCTCTTGGTTCTCAGGCCTTCACACTCAGACTACTATTTATATATCATTGGTACCCCTGGTTCTCAAGCCTTTAGGTTCATCCTGGATCGCACCACTGCTTCCCTGGTTCTTCAGCTTACAGATGGAAGATCTCAGGACTTCCCTGCCTCCACAATTACATGAGCCAATTCCTATAACAAATCTCTCCTCTTCTGTATTTGTATCTATTATCTGTCTATCATCTATCTATCTATTTATCTTGGATATTTTTCTCTAGAAAACTCTAATGTAAAAAGAGTTTTGAGTTTGTTCACTAACAATTTTCCAACCAATCACATTAAACCGGGGTGTGGGGTAGAATGTAAGGGTGGCGAATCACATACTTCATTTTTCTAGACCTATAATTGGGCATGTCTACTTAAATTGAAGAAAAACTAAGTCACTTAACAGAATTAGTGAGGAGAGACCTTTGGGAGCCAGATGATAAAGATGTGCATAGTCTTCTTGATGCACAGAAGCAGTGGTTTACTGTAGAAGGATTAAGTAATTAGAAACAGTTGTGTTAATTTCAGGCTTCCTTAGAAACACCAGGGAGTGATGTGCCTCAGTGGGTGGGGTCAGGTGAAAATGAACACATAGTGGAGGGAATGAGTGATACAGAGGAATGTAAAGGATATTCCATATGGGCAAGTATAAAGAGGGAAGTTTCAAACATGAGGCACTTTGTCTGAAGATAAAGCCAACTGTGATGCATGACATTTTCTTCTCTCATGTGAATAAACTAGTGTATCCCTAGTGGCACAAATTGAAATGATATTCATTTTAAAGATGATACACTGGTTGCTTAAAAACATGCAAAGCATTGAGTACTTCATTGGATTTGTCAGTGTTGGTCTACCATTCAAATAAAAAGAAAATAGGATGTGCATATACAATGGGAAGAATGAATTAATCTTTCAGATAATGGCTTTGACTTTGTGTTGTTGTTGATGTTATTGCTTTTTAACTGAGATGATGGTTAAATACAAAGGCAAAAAGCAAACTGTTGATCAGTTGACCTAGTCTAATCTATTAAGATAATGAAAAACCACATTGATCATTAACTATTTGGTGTATTCATCACCTTAATTTCTAATTGGATAAATATTCATTAATGCAATTCATTCTTCAGGACTCTACAAGTAAATGACTAAATAGGCATCTCATCTGCCTCTACATTCCAAATTTTTCATCTCCAAAGGGAAGGTGAGTTTAACAAATCCATAGAATATGCAATGAGGCATATTTGGCAAAGATGTTTACCTCATTTGCCAAGAATTGTGGTGTCAAGCCAGCCATAATTGTTATCATTAGCCCATAAAATTAATTTCAAGGCTAGAACCACCTATTAGGTTAAGAAATAACTTATCTAATGAGATCTTACTTATGAGAAAAAGAAAAGCAACTTCTGGTGTGTGTGATCAGGCTGAACTTTCTAGGTCTTAATGTTAGGAACTGGCAACAACACATAACCCAACTTACTCCTCTACAGTATGTTTTTGGTGGCCTTTGGCTCAAGGTTATTGACACTGATTAGATAGAAACGTAAGTGAAAAATTCATCCAAAGTGCCGATATTTCTGTTTAGGACCTTATTAGGAAAACAAAGATATGGATTTGTGAGAGAATGTTTGCTTCAGTGCCAGGTTAAAGAGCAATGGTTGGCTTTGATCACTCTGTCAGATTCTGTCTGTAGCCTCCACTTCTGACCAGATGTTCATGGCCTTTTCCCAGGGGAATTCTTGTATGACTGTCCACAACTGCTCCACAGGTCAACCAAAATAGTCGATTTGTGAGTCTACCCTAATGTTGACTCACCCAACAGCCTCCTGAACTTATTCCTTAACCAGGACACCTTTACAGGAACTTAAAGGTCACCTCATCCAACCATGTTATTCTACTCAAGATGGAATGGAAGGAAGCTCATAGGTCCAATGTGCTGTCTGAAATTACCCAGGTAGTTAGCAGCAGGTCAGGTTTATAACCTAGTTCTAGTGACTCTCACAGCCAGTTAGCTGATTGAATTTGTTAAGTTATGAAGTAGTATTTTTATTTATTGGAATAAATCAAGTTAATCGGCATTATTTAATATATTACGTATAACTATATTTCAGAGAGCCAAATGTTGAGAATTTTCATTACTATTCTAAATATATTATTTATGTATGTATTCGACAAACTTCTTGATTGCCCCCTATATTTTTTATTTCCTCCTAAACTTTTATACCTTCTATATACTTAGTAAATATTAAAGAGATAACAGTCTAGAAGGGAGCTCAAATATGTACATAAATAATAACTCTAAAAAATTTTAAGAAGTTAGCTAGTATCTTTAAATGATACCTAATAAGCAGCATGGGAATTTGGGGGCAGGTGGGAAAGGAAAGGTTACTTCAAGGTCAGAACATAAGGAAGACCTCAAATGGCAGAGATGACCTTAGCACTGAGGGATGGCATGACAGGGATACTAAGAGGATGAAAGGGCAGTTCATCTAGAGAGAAGAGTGCGAGTAGGGGCAAACTGTTCTAACAAAGAGTATTAGCTGTTGGCGTACAAATATATGAGCAAAAGGAAATGGTGGAATAGTGAGTCTCTGCCGTCTACACACTCAACTCCTCCCACACCCTTTACTACTTACCTTGGTAAACTTTGCAGGTAGTTATTTACACCAAATTTTCTTTGTCGACACATCATCCTTTCTTAACCTTCTAGGAACAGTTAAAATACTTAGCCCAGGATTGTTGCAAATTTATATTTATATAAAGTGTCAATCTACTTTATGCAGTCTAATCAGAAATATTGAGAATTCAGTTACAGAATACTGGTTAACTTCAATTTCCAGAAAGCAAAAGGAAAGAAACCCCTGCTCACCTCAGTCAGAATTACTGACATGTTATCTCTTCCCTGTGGGGGTGGGAGGTGGGGAGGGACTTCAGCATGAGAGGTACTCTAATTTCTTTGTTCAGTCATCTGTCTTTCCCAGAATGCCACCTAAATTCTACAGCTGACGAAGTCCATAAGGGGGCTTCCTCTGTGAGCCAGGTGCCTCCCCCCTCTTTCCAGGAGAGACATGAGTCACAGATATGAGTAGGAGACCCTGAGGCTCTGACCATCTAAACTGTCCCCAGCATATGCCTCTCAGATGTCTGTCTCAGCATTTCTTTGCAAGCTCACTTCATCACCCAATTACATGTTCCTGGGTCCTCTCCAGTCTCACTAAGAGACGAACAGGACTAGCACTTGCCATCTTGTGTCCCTAGGCCCTGGTGGCTAACTCGTTTTTCTCCCTGGCATCATACCTGCTATAAGTCACCATCCTCTTCTTCAGTTGATTTTGGTTTTCCAAGGGCCTTATTTCCTGGCTCAGCCTGTTTTCAGTGTGCCATCTATCTCATTGCTGGTCCAGTAGGATTATTAACACAAAGTGGCTCTCATTTCTAGTTCATCTCAGTCTGCACCTGAATTTGAGCATTTTTCATGGGAGTCTACCAAATCCCTTCCCCCACCTTGGAAGGGGAATGCAAAGAATGAAGGCATTTTATGCAACAGGGAGTCCTGCAGGAAGCTCTATACCCGCCTGGCCCTGCTGTCTGGCCCTGTGATCTTTGGTAAATGTATCATCAAGGAAGAACTCTGGTACTGAGCTTCTCTTGCAATTGTCCTGTCCACTTTTTCAATTCTGCCCATCTTATTAAATCAGAAAAAAAATGTGTGACCTTATACAGATCGTAGGCCTGTACCAAATCTAGGGGGAAGAAAGATCTAAGAACCTTTCGAGGTTCAGAAGTTTAATTCTCCTACTTAACTGGATTTGACCTCTCTGAGTTAACCATAAGGAAATTGCTGAGGGAAGGACTGAGATCATTTCTCCTAGACCATTTCCATGTTAGCATCTCAATTTGCAGACATATATTGAGATTTTTATATCTAGTTCTTTCTTCCCCTTCTGGTTTTATAAGGTAATTCACATAAGCATCTAAAATAGTAGATGCCATGCAATCAGTTGACAATAAATGCTATTAATGCATTCTGCACCGCTGCTTAGATGATGAAGCAGGGCACCAAGGCTTAGGAATGGTCCCTTTCTTATGTTTACATCGTTCCTAGAAGTAATTAAACATGAGCCTGAGTCACCTAAGCAGAGTTGAGTTAAGCGTCCAAGGAAGGCATGTTTGTTGGTTATTCCTTTTTGGGATATTCATGCTCAAGAAGCAGTCTGGAGACAGTGGCCCTGTGCCCTGGAAGCCCCAGGGTTCTTCATACTTCAGTGTCAAGTATGAAAGGCCACAATTCAGTTTTACAACCCTCCAAGGTCAGAACATTGGGGGGCTATGGCCAGAGTAGCAATATCAGAGCTTAAAGGCTTTTCATGTAGAAGTTCATCTTGTGAACTTCTGGGCAGTGGCTACCTAAACTCCAAAGAGGACCCACGAAACTCTAATTTTATGTCTAATACTGTGCACCTTTTGAAAGTAGGGATGTGCCTCACTGACTAATTCAGACAAAATAGGCTTATCTAATTTTCAGTGTGTTAAAGTCGGTGGGATTATTTGCATCTGTATTTTGCAGAGGAATTGGTCACTTGACTGCGTTTCTTCAGTTAGAAACCTGTTGTCGCACCACTTCATCTTCTCCCTGTCCTTAGTGAGAGAAAAGAGACATGTGTTCCAGAGGC
>PVKM010033124.1:0-16114 GCA_004027735.1 Carollia perspicillata
CGCCGGGCGCCGGCCGGCCTCGGGCTGCAGCGCGAGCGGGCCCAGGGCGAAAACCGAAAGATGCCTGGCGTCGCGAAGGCCTCCGGGCATCCCAGGGCGGCCGCGAGCGCTATTTTACTTAAAATTCCAAAGGAAGCAAACCCCGGGGTACGAGCCACCCGGTGGTTGAGGAAGTGGGGGAGACCGACAGGCTCCCATCTCACTCCGGAATAAGGACCCAGGGGTGTCTCTGATTTCAAGTTTGAAAATCGACTGGAGCCAGCGTGTGCCCGATGCGGGTCCCGCTGACTCGAACTTTGCTCCGACGCCGGCCAGGAACACCCGGAGAGCCCAGGGCTTTTCTGCTCGAACCCGGCTGTGGCCGGGACTCGGCCTCCGCGGCTGCGGGGGGTTCCGCGTAGGGAGCGCCCCGCGGGTGCCGGCCGAGGGCTGGGGCGCGGCGGCGGTGCGGCGCGTCTCGCCTGGTGCTGCGGGAGGGAGCGACGGCGGGGGCCGCGGGAGCTCCCACTCCAGCCTCCCGCCCGCCGCCGCGGCTGGAGTTTTTGTAAAAGAAGGCAGAAAACGCCCAGAGAGGCTGCGTTTCCGTTTAACAACAAACCTCCAGCAAAGGCTTGCAAACACTTGAGTAATGTGCGTTGTTGCTTTAAAACATTTTGACCGAGGTTGGGTGAGATTTTTTTTTTTAATGGCACAAATTAAATTCAGCTGGATATTTTCCATTATTCCGTACGCTTTTTGCGCTGGTTAAAAATAATCCTTTAGTAGCTCAAATGTTGACTTACTGAGCAATAAGTGGCAATTTACACCTTAAAGAAACGAGTGTAAATCACTCGCAGCTCTAATTGCTGCAAGTTTACGAAAGAGCTGCTGGCTCGATTTAATCTGAAGCATTTTCATTCAAATTGTCATCGAACAAGCACCAGGCTTCTTAAATCCCGCCGTAATTAGCTTTCAAGTATCCTATTAAACCTCTTCACCTTTCGGGCTATCCAATTCAAAAAGCCCCCTTAAAAAAATGTCTTGCTCTTTTAATTGAGGTTATTAAAGAAATCAAGTTTCTTCCCCCATCCCCTCCTCAGCCCTCTTTTCTTCTCTCCCACCCTGCCTCTTCCCCCTCGCGCACCCCCGTTAGCCCCGCGATCCCCGCACCGCCGTGATTGACGTCTGGAAAGAGAATGCTTTGTGCCGGGATGATTGTTATTAACTTGTTATCCCCGGCAGGGGGGCGGGGAGCCCACGTCCTCCGGTGAGAGCCGGGGAGCCCGAGCCCCGAGAGCTGCGCGGCGCGCCGGGCGAGCCCTCGGCGCCCGGGTGGCCGGCGGGTGCGCGACGCCGGGGCCGCGGAGCCCTGACGGCGGCACGCGCGGCCTGCGCGCCGGGGCCTTCATTAGCCCGCCCTGCGTGCGGGGCCGCCGAGGCTGCCGGCCGCGGGAGCGGGTGCGGGTGCGGGACTTCTCGTCTGTTTCTCCCCACTCCACCCCGCAGTGCCTGGGGCTCATGTCGGAAGAGTGCGGGCGGACTGCTGCCCTGGCGGCCGGGAGGACTCGGAAAGGCGCCGGGGAAGAGGGACTGGTAAGTGGGGAGGGACGCCGGGGCTGGCCAGACTGGCCGCGCGCGGGCGGCGGCCCAGGGCGAGGGGCGGCCGCCCCGCGCCCGGTCCCGGCCCAGCTGGCTCTCGCGGAGCGGGAGGAGAGAGGGTTGGGGCGGGGCGGCGTGCGGAGCTCGGCGGGCCGGGCGCGCGGGGCAGGGTTCGAGGCCCCGGGTCCCGGAGGTCAGGGGTCGCGGCCCCAGTGGGTGGTGCCTGGAGCCTGGACTCCGGACTCGGGGTGGCGGCGAGGAGAGGGACCTCACGAACTGGGCGGAAGGGGAGCTGCTGCTGGAGAAAGGGCGGGGAGGAGTCGGTGGGGGCGCCCCGGGAGGCCGCGGGATGAGGGCAGGAGGCATCTAGAGCCGCCTGCGACTTCGCCCTGTGGCTTCCTGCAGGTGAGCCCCGAGGGCGCGGGGGACGAGGACTCGTGCTCCTCCTCCGCCCCGCTGTCCCCGTCGTCCTCGCCCCGGTCCATGGCCTCGGGCTCCGCCTGTCCCCCTGGCAAGTGTGTGTGCAACAGCTGCGGCCTGGAGATAGTGGACAAGTACCTTCTCAAGGTAGGGAGGAGCCGCGAGGCCCGGGGGAGCGGGCTACCCTGGGGGCGCTGGGAAAAGAGAAAAGTTTCTTTCCCCCTCTTTTCCATTCAAGTTCTCGCTTGAGGTTCTAGACTTTCAAAGCAAAACAGACCAGTCAAGAACAACTAACGCGGTGGGGAAGAGTAAAGGAGGAGATCTTACAATCTCCCGAGTTTTTGCAAGACAGGTCATGGTCTGGAAGTGCCGATACCCGGGCTGGGCGCAGTGGGGTCAGCCGCCGGCTTGTACAGGAACGGAAGTGGAGAAACCCTTTTACCGGTTCCGAAATACCGTCCCACCCGATTCGTGTCCCTGAGCCCCGGGTTGGGTGGCGTCTCTCCACCCCCAGTAACGCCCGCACGCCGGCCAGCTTCGGAGAGTCGCAGGTCGGCGTGCGCGGGCCGACTCCCCTCTGCAGTGTCTCTTTTTGGTGAGAACCACTGTGAGTGCTGTAAGAGCTCTTTTATTTTTGGACAGAATTTTAACACGTCTTGTGTTTATTTACCTGAGGCTCTTCCGAAGTAAAAGTCCCTAGGAGCATTTAAATACAAATAATTTCAGTATCTTGCTCCTCTCATTAAGGTTTAATACTTCAAGGCCATCCAATGCTTTTTTTTTTTTAAATGTTATCTCCAGTGCTTGGGGGGAAATGGAAATTGATGTAAATTTACGAAGATAAGAAAGAAGCCTGGTGTGAAGTGCTTTCAGTGGAGGCGTGAGAGTAGATGGTCTGTCTTAATTTATGTGTTTTACCTCTCTTACAATGTTGTGGGGGAGTTTTGGAGTATAAATTCTGGCAGGCCACCGTTCTTCGTGTCATTTTGCCTGCAGGCGCACGGTCCCTTGTGCCTTAATCCTAACGCTCTGGGTTTTCAACTTCAATACCTCTTTAAAACCGCTATTTAAACTAATGATCTCTCCTACACTGAATTAGTAGCAAACCAGTTCACTTTCTATTCCCTCTCCACCCCCCCCCCACCCATTCCAGTTTTCAAAAGAATTAATTATGGAGTGTATGAGTTCAAAGAGCAGGTTAGTGGCGTTCTTCAAATTTCTACCTCAATGTACAAAGCTGCTTCATCTGTAAAGTGGAAATGATACCCTATGGATAAAACCCAGATGAAGCACCAAAAGATGTTTTGGCAAAAAACATTAAAAATGACTGGAGTTAATCCTTACTGACTGGTAATTCTTAAAGTTGACAAATTAATTGGCTTTTTCTTCAAATCTACATTCTAAGAATCTCCTTTCAATGCTTCTACACCTGGGCCTTTTTGGATATTTGAAAATCATCTTTTGGATCAAAAGTAGCTTATTTTCAACACTTCCTCTCAATAATTAGCATACTGTTTAAAAGTGTTTCTGAAGGGATCTTTGAAGCCTTTAATACATAGCAGAGAGGATATAGAGAAACTTTATTATAAAATGACTTTTAACACACCCTCTGAAATAAAGTAGTTTCTAGTGTTCATCTTTCATATGTTAAAATGGTTACATATTGTTACATGACATGGAATATCTAAGTTACCTAAGCTTTCCTTAGTAATAGACTAGAGGCCTCCCAGGGAAGTCCTCTACTTTAGTCATATTCTACTGTCTTGTATATATCAGTACATTAGCTCCAACAAAAGTTTCTTACTATATGATTATATAAAAAATCTAAATTCTTAATGTTTTTCCCATTTTGATTCCTTATTCATCCAGATAAGTTTGAATGCACATCACTGGTTAAAAAAAATGACAGACCTAGTACAGTATTTGAGGCAATAATTTTTTAATATAGAAAAACACCATATCGTGAGGCAATTAAAATGGAGTTAGAACCAAAAAGCACAAGATGAGGTGGATGTATCTGTTGCCCACCCAGTACTTCAGTGCCCTAGTGTTTGGGGGTTTTCTGCCTTGGCCTTACATACACACACACACACAGATCGAGTCACTACCAGCCATCAGGGGAGGTTTTAGTTCTTCAGAATTTTCTCTCTTCACCTTACTTTCCTCCCTGGAAAAGGAATGAAAGATGGAAGAGATTTGTTATTGTTGTTATTGTTGTTTATTGTGTTATTTGTTTCTAGTAAACTTTGAGGAAATGTGAAAAATCAGGCATTAGATCTGGCTTTAGAGAGTTACAGAGGTGGTCATATAACTCTGCCCTGAAGCCTGAATCTACCTTTGTTTCCAAAGAATAAAAATAAAGAATAAAATAAAAACAGGTCAGATAAGATGGAAATGCATAAGAAGGCCCTAAACAGTGAAATATAAAAGGAAGACCACACTTCTAATTTTAACTTAACTAGACTCATTTTAGGAAAAAATAGAAGGTAAATATATCTATTTTCAGGACAGTATTCACCATTGTTAATATTTTTATTACTTCTTTGCTATTTTCCGTGTTTTCTTGTAAAGTAAACATGTACATCTTTTGTAACAAGAGCAAAATTTTTTAAATTTTACCAAAAGAGATACATAACCGTGATTGGAAGCCAGTGAAACTTTTTTCCAGCTTCGAAGTATCTTTTATTTTTCATGAACAGTAGTGTTAATCTGATAGAATCTTTGGACAGATGATCTTTATTATGAAATAATGTAGCAAATGGTATATTTCACAATTCACCATTTTTCCAAATTATCTAATTCTTATTTTAGTCATTTAGGTCCATTTGTAGTGTGTAACTTTTGTTTTTGTATAATATCAATTTCAAACGTCTCTGCTGTTCTTTTACATGAAATTTAACTAAGCATAAACCTCATTCTTGAGTCAGTGTAATAAGAGCAAACTTCAGGAGTCTGCATTCCAGGCAAGTTCAATCCAATACACGTCTATATTTGAAAGCTGAACTTGTGGTGCCTATACTATGATGGTGGTGACTGCTTCAGGTGAGGGTAATTATGATTTGTTCCCTGAACTGATGATATTTCATATTCCTACTTAGAAAATATAAAGTGCTGTGCTATATAAAAGCATTTTCTGCCTTATTTCTTGAAGTATAAATGACAAACTGTGCTTGGGTGCCTTTATAGAACCACTTATAATTAGATTTATTTTTTTTCTCCAGTAGCCAAGTCATTAAGTAGGGTTAGCAATATTTCACCCCTTGATCCTATTATTTAATTTTAAAAGGGAGCTGGGCTTCTGCCACATCAACATTTAAATCTACCTTAGCATTTCTATTTTGTAAGCAAAATGGATAGTCTGACTTCTTTACAACATAAGTATCTTTAAAAACTTCGTTTTCACTGTCTTTCTCTCTCATTTTAACTGGTGCACAATTCATAATAATTTGGCCGAAAATTAGATTGTAAAGTTATGTGGTTTCACATCTTTAGCTAACAGCATGTTTCATGGTGGGAAGAACTTGGTAAAAGAAAAAATAAACCAGTATATAGGACTTTGAAGTGTTCAAGAATTTTCCCTGTGTTCATAGAAGTTCTGTTTTTTAAAAAATGAAGTCTTCAAAGAAATACAGTAACATTTTTAACACAAAATGTACAATATGTTATTGTGGTTTTTCTGGTTGGGTCTAAGAGAATATATCTACATACATATTTATGTAAATGACACCTTTTAGATGGAAACATTCATAGTGTGTATTAAAATAGTAAGGGTCCAGCTTTTTAGATTACCTAATACAAAAAACCAGTGGATAGCCTGGTTTTTTGCTCTTAAGTCTTAGAACGATTTCTCACCCTGCCCCCTTTCCTTCACAGGTGAATGACCTGTGCTGGCACGTCCGGTGTCTCTCCTGCAGTGTCTGCAGAACCTCCTTAGGAAGGCACACCAGCTGTTATATTAAAGACAAGGATATTTTCTGCAAACTTGATTATTTCAGGTACATTGTGACTTTTTGTTTTAGTAAGTAGATATTCCAAGAAATCATTACACAAAGAAAATTTTGTAAATGGGCTTTCTTTTCCAGTTTTATTTATTGAAGCCCAGATTTTCTTATATATTTCAAAATAAGAATGCTTTATATATTTTGAGGTATGATATGTATTAAACCAAATAAAATAAGCATGCTAATATGTTTTAGGAATTCAGTATACAAAACTAATTTTAAATAATTATTCCCACTTTGGCAAATGAAAGCTTTAGGTATTAAAAACAGGGACACCTCTTTGCTCTGCATAGGTATAAAGTATGGAATATAAGATGACTTACTGTGACAAAGCCCCTTGTTTGGGGGAAGGGTAAGATGAAATAACGGTGGAGGGGGGAATCCGAGTTCTGTTTAAGCTTTTACCCATTTACTGTAGAGCGGTCCCTAGTTACACACACCTATAAAATACCTGCAGATTGGAGACTGATCAACCAAATTAATCACAATTGACTATTGCATTATAAGACATATACCAAATCTAATTATTCTGCCTAGAAATCCTGTTTCTTTTGTCTGTTCTTTGACTTTTATTTTGTCAAAGTATATTTGCCTAAGATATTAAATGCAACATTTTCTGTGTGATCCCTTTGCAATAATTAATTGTGCAGTTTTTCTAGTATAATCCAATTCTTAATGGATAGGTATCTAGAAATTGAAATTGAAAGTCATTTGAAAGCATGACTTTAAAAACTTTTCATGATTTTTCTTATGTGCATTTCCAAATAAAGAAGAATGTTCATTGTGAAATCGGGAAGTTAATATTATATAATGAAGTTTGTAATACTAATTATGTTGTTTATACTCAATTTCAAAAACTGATTTCAGAGAGTTTAGTGATTGATTTGAATAATTGCTAGGTTATTTAAAGCACTTAGTGAAATCCAGAGTCCTTTATTTTATGAAGTCACAGAATTTTATAATGACCAAAAATTTATATTTCTCATCAGATGTACTCTTCATTTCCTCAAAAATAGTAGCAATGTGCCTTGTGTTTTACTTAGGATATATTAAACTTATTTTTTTAGGTAGTCTAAAGACTTCTGTAAGATTTTGTTTCAGAAGCTTATTGAAGGTCTAGTTCCTCAAGGACATGTTTACACTTCATATTTTATTGTGTTCTGAAATATTTTTAGGATTAAGTTTTTCAGAATTATTTTTTAACATGGGAACACCTCTAAAGAAATATTCGTGAATAGATACAAACACATCTACTTCCCTAGGCTGACGTGTACATGCCGAGCCAGGACAAAGATCCTGAAAGAGGACATGACAAAGAATGCCCAGTCACTGGCACTGAGAGAAAGAAGATATATTTGTATATGGCATTTTGTACGATTAATCTGCATTTAGTGTTCAGATGTGTGTTTGGAAGTTTTAGGTAATATCCCCCCTCTTCTGTGGTTAGCAGTGCAACAGTTTATTCACCTAAGGAAATACTCGAGTTTTTCTTCCTTTCCTTCTTCCCAGTATGAACAAGCTCTGTTTTTTCTGGTTCTTTGATAGTATCAGTTTCAAATGTTTAAGTGTTTTAACTTTAAAAAAGATATGTGAAGCATTTTCTAGTTATCTCAACTTGGTTTTAAGAAGTCATTTGCATCTTCAGTGGTAAGCATTTGCACTTTTAGGTTTCAGTCTGTAGCGTGTGTGCATTGGTATTGTATCTTTTGTCTTGGGTAATTTGAAATGCACTGATATTTGTTACAAGAGAGATATTGAAACATATTTCATTTATTTTAAAAGGAAAGAATCCAGTCATTGTTTAAAGTAACAATGAGAAGTTTCTGATTTATAAATTGGTTTGAATTATGACCATATCTTATCTTGATTGCTGACCATAGTGACTTTCAGAAAAATAATCGATTCTTGTTTTATTTTCAAACGATTTAAATACTTAGCTCAGTCCAGTGAGTAATATAATGTATAAGTTTAATCTCAAACTGATGACTATCTCACCAAGCACTCAAATTCTTACCTCCCGCCCTTCTATTTATGCAGAAGGTATGGAACTCGCTGCTCTCGTTGCGGGAGGCACATCCACTCTACTGACTGGGTCCGGAGGGCCAAGGGCAATGTCTATCACTTGGCATGCTTTGCCTGCTTTTCTTGCAAAAGGCAACTTTCCACAGGAGAGGAGTTTGCTTTGGTGGAAGAGAAAGTCCTCTGCAGAGTACATTATGATTGCATGCTGGATAATTTAAAAAGAGAAGTGGAAAATGGTAAATATATACTTAAAATACTTTTGAGTCTTTTGGAACAGTGAATACAGGAATAAAAACAATTTTTCCTTCGGGTCATTCGAATGCATTATTTTGTGCAGTGTAATTGTGGTAAAGCTCATTAAGCACTTTACTGTTTGTGATGGTGTCCATCTGTTTATCTGCAGGGACGGCCATGCCATGCATATTAGCGGTGTGCCATATTTTTAGTCAACAGCCTTGAGTTTAGGATCTGGTTTTGCTTTTTGTAACTAGTCATTTCCCTGTCTTAGCCTTCCTAAGGATAGGCTTTAGATGTGTACTTACAACTTTTTGCACTTATGACTGAGCATTCAAACCTACAAATGGAATATTATTTCTACAGTATTTTCTAGTGTGTTTAAAAACTTGACTCAAGGGGTTTGGCACTGTAGAAGATGTATACAATTTCACTCCCAGCCAAAAGATGCAAGAAGCCTGTTATCGTATGACTGGGAGGCCCAGCTGCGTTACAAACATGTGTGGTGTGTTTTTTAAATATAGGTAATGGGATTAGCGTGGAAGGCGCCCTCCTCACAGAGCAAGACGTTAATCATCCAAAACCAGCAAAAAGGGCTCGGACCAGCTTTACAGCCGATCAGCTCCAGGTAGACATGACAATGAGTTTACAATTTTTGAAGCCCCTACCTACCAAAGCCAGCCAGCCAGCCAGCCAGCCAGCCAACCAACCAACCAACCAACCAATCTCTATGCTGTCTAAATCACTTTTGTATTTTCAAAAAAGCTAACCTGTGCTTTTTCTGAAAAATACCTCGGTGAATGTATGAAATATACTTTTTGCCCTAAAATATTGATCAATATTCCCAGAGTTAAATGTACAAACCAGTCATTCAAGCTTTGTTTTCTGGGTTCTGTTGGCATTGGTATCAAAGTGGAACCGAAATGTTTGTCTCTCCTGACTTCCTGATAAGATCACTTTAATCCCGGCTTTGACGTTACTGCATATAATTGTGACAGAAGACAAAATATTTTGGGACTCAACAGAGAGAGTCATACAAAATGGGTGTGGGTTTATGAGCCACTGTGTGAATCTTTTTAAAAAGCTGCAGTGAGTCTTTTAATGGACAAGATTATACATTTTCTGAGAAGGTCGATTATGTCCCCTGAAAAGGGAGGGATTATTTTCAGTTTAGCTGCCCTAAATATAATTGTCATAGGTTTGATTTGTGTAATTGTCAAAAATATTAAATAATTACTCTTTGCATTATATTAAAGTCTGCACATATAATGGTTCTTTTTGGCATTTTTTTAAGAGATAAAGTCATGTTTTCTAAAAGATTAATGTGGCTGAGGTATTTTATGTTAAGGTAAAGTGACATTTATTGAGCACCTACCATCCACTGCTGAGTACTTTAGACAGTGTATCCATCTTAGCTCGGACTTTAAAGGACATTTATACAATGTTAACAAATAAGTGCAAGTAATTTTTGAAAAATCACATATAATATTCTAAGACCTGCCAGCATTTATGATGAATACAACTGTTTCAAGAAGAGAATTTTTATTTTGAGAATGATTAAGAAAGAAATCTTGATGGGGCTCAAATATTCCAAGGTAACTTAATGGTATTGGAAAGCAATCCAGAATTAAAACCTAAAGCCATTCTGAAAAGTTTTCAAGGGATTATTTTAAGTTTTTTAACTGAGGCATGAAATAAATGGTCAATAAGTAGTAAATGCAAGTTGAGGCATTGGAAAGAAATATCTCTGTTTGAGCCCCGCTTTTCTGGGTGCTTTATGGGAAGATCACATAAAGCCCTGAATTAGAAGATAGGAGTGCCTGTGAGAGACCTGGCAGAACATGCCCAGTAGCTAAAAGATGTGTGAGAGTAAATGAAGGTGTGTATAAACATAGAATCTTTAATAAAAAACATTTTAAAAATGTTTATTGGTTTTTAGAGAGAGGGAAAGGAGAGAGAGACATCAATCTGTTGTTCCACTTATTGATGCTCATTGGTTGTTTCTTGATTGATTCTTGTGTGTGCCCTGACTGGGGATCAAGCCAGCAAACTTGGCGGATCAGGATGACGCTCTAATCAACTGAGCTGCCCGGCCAGGACCATTTACTGTTTTTAAAATTGGCCATTCCCATAAGGGCTGGCTATAGTTTTCAGCTGATTTGATATAAGAATTTATTATTAAAATTATATTATGAAAATTCAAAGGCACATTAGGTATATAGACAATCTCATATGAGAAGAGACATACTAATTAATAAAAAGGGAATACTGTTTGTGGCGGACTTTGTGTGCCAAGTCACATGATAGGCATTTTCTCTACATTATCCCTTTTAACCTTTACAACAATGCCTTGATGTCGGTAGCCTCACCCAGAGCTGCAGGGACTTTCCTCAGGGCAGGTAGCCAAAGCAATGCAAGAGAAGAGCTTCAGACCTTCTCTCCAAACCTCTGGTCTTTTCTCTTTGCGTGGCCTCTCTGTGCCTAACAAGACTCCACTTCGTGGTAGTAGCAACAGCTAGGACAAGAGTGAGATTCCGAATCCTGTAAATAGCCTTATAGTTTTAATTGCAGATGTGCACAAACTATTTATTTAACCATGCTTTATTAAATGAAAATGTGCTGTGAATCATGTTTTTAAGAAACTGAGAATCACAAGCTTTGAAAAATGAAAGCAGAAATGATGTTTTCAAAGCATGTTCTCACTTATTCAGTACTTGTTAGTAGGGGTTGACTGAAACAAATGAGACACAACCCTTGTCCTCAAGTGGTTCTTTATAATTTGGGAATCTGGGATAGCTGTAGATTTTTTTAAAAACTTGAATGATTATATTTTGCCAGAACCTTTAATAAATCAAGTAATGTACCCTCATTTTCAAATTCTCTTACCTTCAATAAAATAATAAAATATGGTAGGTGATCAATAAGTCAAGACTATTCATGAAGTACCTGCTTTAAACAAGAGAGTTAAAATGGGAGGAATAAACAAGGTAATTTAAAAAAATTCTTCTTTAGAAACCTGTGGAAGAAAGGGTAGTTTCTTTTTCTTTAAAGATTTTATGTATTTGTTTTTGGAGAGAAGGGAAGGAAGAGAGGAAGAGAAACATCGATGTGCGGGAGGTTTGGTTTCCTCTCTCATGCGCTCCCCCTCCGCCACCCCACCCCAACTGGAGACCTGGCCCTTGACCCAGGCATGTGTCCCGACTGGGAACTGAACTGGCAAACTTTCAGTTCACAGGCCAGCACTCAGTCCACTGAGCCACACCAACAAGGGCAAGAAAAAGTAGATTCATACTTACAAAATAAAATACTGCTTTGTGTTAGCATGAATATTTCAAATATTGTCTCACTTGTAGAAATCATATTTAAGAAATTTCAGCCGATGTTAATGGTTTGCATATTGTATTTGGATGCAGTTGCTCAATGATTACATGGTAAGGTTAGCACATACTTTAGTCTCCTTTCAGAATAAGTTAGTCAGCTGCTACTATGCGGAATCGTGACATTTCTGGCAGAACTTCTGGCCTTAAAGCGATGAGTGTCTCTAGAGGCTTACTCCTTGACCATTTTAAAAGAGCTCAGAACAGAAGTAGGTTGGGTTTTGACATCATTAGCGACTGGAGAATAATAAAACTAAGTTAAAATGGGAAGGGTTTTTATTGTGTGTGAGACTACACATTGATAAGTACATCTTACTTTTCCTTTAGCACAGTCCAGTCCTAAGCCATCAGTGTTGGTTCAAGTTTTGCTTTATTTTTAGATGAAAAACTGCCTTATCAAATGTAATTTGGTTTCATTATTAAAGTTGTGAATTTGAAATACCTTTGCGAAAAGCATGCTGTTTTCGTTCTATAAATTATCAGTAGTGGCTCTGAAAGCAAATGCTTTTCTTCAAAATTAAAAAAACAAAGGCAGTCTGCTCATTCTTTTTTCTGCTTGAGATTTCCATGCTCAGGCTTCTATAAACACAGCTGTATTTGCATATGAAATAGCACATGTGAGGTAGGAAAGGAAGAATGAAGTGAACTAAGTGAGATTATAAATTTTTAGGTTGATTTCTACCCACTTTTTAAAGCAAAAATACATGTGCTATTTATAGAGAATGTGTGGGCATAGTTGGACAGGAAGCCAGGAATACCTTATCCTGGAAGAGTCACTCATCAGAACTTACCTGAAAAACATATAATTTGTAAACCTCTTAAGTTTTCCTGGAACAACTTCGGTGTTTTTTCACCACACTGTCTTCAGATTTTCTTCACATTGTCAAGTTCATTATGTCACAAATACTATTGACAAGAAGGGGGATATGAAGACTGAGACATTCCCTTTGCCCTCAAGAAACTCACTCTCCACTGAGGAGAGCTGACTTGCCAAAGAACTATTTAGCTATCCTGTGAGCAGTGCAGTGGCAGAAGATAGGGTTACAGGCGGATCATAGTGGAGAATGGAATTAATATTGGCTGCTGCAAATGATGTCCGGACTAGCAGAGCAGGTCTTTAGTTAGGTTGGTTGCATCACCTCTGCCCCATGCCCGTGGACATGCAAAACCATGTCGAATGCCAGACTCCCTCTCTGATTCGTTATAATACTCTCTTTATATTTTATAACACTTCCCTCAATTGACTTTTAACTAAGAAAATACAAATGTCCCACGTGATGCCTATGGTTAACCTTTTCTGAAAGAATCTAAAAACCTTAGCTTGTGCTTCGTATTCTCGTGCTCCCTGCCTCTCTCTTAACCTCATCCTGGAAGTATAAGTTGTATGGTTGGTAGTTATTGGCATGTCTGTATCTTTGTCCCGGGAAGTTGAAAGCAGGGACAGTTTTTCATGGGTCACTATCTCATAGAACTTAGCACAGTGGCTCCAATCCAAAGGTTTACGTCAGAATCACGTGGGGACTTTTTCAGTATATAGATGTTTAGATTCCAGGGAATGCCCCTTCAGTGAGCTGCTGGGTGTCTCCTTTGAAGACCCAGACATTCCTTTGCCCAGAGCCAGTGCTCAAAACAACTAATGAAGGAATGGTACACTTCCATGGAATACATTCGTTGCACTGTGTGCCATTTGCAGACTAATAAAAATGTAGGGGCCTTAAATCTGTGTAGCTCAGTAGAGACTGGAAATAGTAGTGAGGTGATTTTCGTATTTTAAAAAGTTTTCCAATGCTAGCACTTTTTAACAGAATGGGAAAAAACCGTAAATAGACTTAATACTATTTATGCATTTATTTGTGAGTTGTAAGAATGGAAGGAAAGAAAAATTGAGAGACAAGCTTTTTATATTGTAACTCATGATTTTTTAAAAGATCTTAACATAGCAACTTATATGTAAATTTACAAAATATACAATCTTTCCATTTACACATATTTCCCCATATTGATTTTCAAGTAATAAAATATAAGTATCCAGTTTTCTTGCATGTCTTCCTGCCAGTCATCGAAATGCAGAAAATTGATTATTTTTAGCCTCTCACTACTCACATCTTTTAAACAACAGGTTATGCAAGCACAATTTGCTCAGGACAACAACCCAGATGCACAGACCCTCCAGAAACTGGCGGAAAGGACAGGCTTGAGCAGGCGTGTGATACAGGTGATTATTTTAAATATTAATCAGGAGATCCTAAAATTTCTATTCTAGGTCTTTATGGGTGTGCATTGTTTTGTGAAGATTTGTCAAAGCGTTAGCTTGTCATTATAGTTTTCTTCACACTCTAAATCATTAAAAAAAAACAAAAACCCTGATAATTGGCCTGCTTGGCCTGGGCTATCGTCTGTTAAATGACTTATTGTACAAGTTACTTCATTCAGTGCTCAGAGTGACCCTGAGATCCTCAGGCTAAAAAAGACAACTTCGGTTTCAAGCTAGATCTGGTTCTGAGGTCAGTATTTTTTCTTACTTCGCTATGAGAGAGAGAGAGAGAGAGAGAGTGAGAGAGAGAGTGTGTGTGTGTGTGTGTAAGGGGTGTTGAGGGCCTTTGTTAAAGGTCCAGGTAGAAGGAGTAATCTGAACAAAGCTAGGGAGGGATGAGTAAGAGCAAATTTATGTTTGCAGATTGTGGAAGCAGAAGCTGCTGGAGCTGAGCTTGAAGGGGTCTGTAAAGGTAGAGTTCTTTCCTGAGCAGGAAAAAGCCATGATATGTAGTTTTAGGAAGGAAAGTTTGGTGACAGTGCATGGGAAGAATCCGAGTCAGGAGAGGATAAATGGAGTTAGACAGAGTAGTTCGGATGTCCAGGAAAGTAATAATTTTGAAATGAAACCTAAGTGGTGTAGTGGCCTAGGATTTGAGAACCATTCCATGACTGTGCAGTGAGGGCCGGTGCTGGGGGCCAGAGAGCCAAGGAAAGGACCAGACACTGTAACAGGGAAGCAGAGAGAAGTCAAAAGTGATTCTGAGATTGAAAGTCAAAGTACTCAAGGAAATGATGCTATGAACAGGAACAGTAAGGTCAAAATATGCTGGTTTTGCAGCTTGTAGGGAGATGAATTTCCATTTCTCTCTGCTAATTACACAATGATGGTGCCATTGGCAAATACATGGCATTTTCAAGGATGAACAGAACTCAAGAAAAAAAGATCGACTGCTATGAAACTGGGTAAGACCCTTTAGAAAAAGATTATAGACAGGAAAGAGTGAAGAACGGGCCTTAGGGAGAGAGCAGGGTAAGAGGTGCTGTTGGAGTGAGGAACAGTCGGCGTGAAAGGGTGAGTCAGAGGGAGGAGCATCGAGGAAGCTGAAGGAGTGAGCTGAAGATGAAGACGGTCAGCTGTGTCAGGTTCATCTGGGGAGATCAGGGAAATGGAAAAATAATTTTAAATAACATTCAAAGCTCAAAAAATTAAGGAATTAATGCAAGCAGAATCTGGTCTCTGCAAGGCAGTGTAGGAAAAGATAGATCTCACTCATGACATAGAACTCTCGGTAGGAAAGCCTACAAAAATGTCATGGTCTTCCACTGAAGGCAGCAAGTTTCCTGTGCCTGGAAGTGAAGCTTCCTTCTTCACTGAGGTCATTCAGACACAATGGGCTGAGGCTTCCTTCTAATCTGAGACTCTGCAGCAGCTGTCAGATTCATGACTACTGTGTTTTGTGAGACGTTTTCTGATTCTCTGAAGAAGTAAGGACCTCAGACAGACATCTCTCATGTAATATCCATGTATTTCAGTCTCCACTACTATGAGCAAGTCAACTTGATTCCACATACCAGAACTTGGAACATATATTTATTGTTGGGTGGTGGCTTTTAATATGTGAGGATCGAAGGAGGTGCAGGAGGGTATAGGGGGAATACATTTGATGGAGGGAAATTTGACTTGGGGTGGTGAACACACAATACAGTGTGCAGATGATGTGTTGTGGAATCGTGCACTTGAAACCTGTGTAATTTTGTTAACCAGTATGACCCCAGGGCATTCAATAAAAAGGAAAAAATACACGAGGATTGAGTTTAAATATTTCTGATAAGATATCAAAGGAAGGAATACCAGCATGCAAATATTTGTACACTGGGTGGACACAAGAAGATTCACAGTTTTTTTGTATGGAAAATAGTACAATAATGAATATATAATATAAGAATAAACTCTGTGTTTTGCATACTCACAAATATAAGCCTACATTTTCCTCACCCAGTATATTATTTGTATGTAGACATGTGTGTATATAATTTAAATGTATAGTTTTTCACAGTATTTTTGAAGAAGTAAGTAGTAATCATGATCTACTTGCCCAGCCTACTTCCTAGCATTGAGCATGCTTCAGAGAAGTTAAAGAGTTTTAATTATTAGACCTTGATTCAAAAATGCAAACTAGGTTATATGCAAAGATAAGGTAGAAACAACGGTCTGATACACAGAGA
>PVKM010033125.1:0-16114 GCA_004027735.1 Carollia perspicillata
TGTCCATTTTCCAGGAAGTAGCAGCTGATTTTTAGTGAGGTACATATTTGGCCCTATTTTGAAGATTGTTCTGGAAGCTCCAACTTCAAACTGCTTCCAAATATATGAGTAAAATATTAGGTTAAATAAATACTACTGTTCTTGTTGTTCAAGTACAGTTGTCCCATTTTTTCCCCATTACCCTCCCCTCACCAGATTCAGCCTGACCACCCACCTTCAGTCCTCCCCCCATTGCCTTTGTCCTTGGATCCTTTACACCTGTTCCCTGATGACCCTTCTCATTCTTTCACCTATTACCCCTTCCCCCCTTGCCTCTGGTTACTCTCAGTTTGTTCTTTATTTCCATGTCTCTGGTTCTATTTTGCTCGTCAATTTGTTTTGTTGATTAGATTCCACTTATAGGTGAAATCATAAGGTATTTGTCTTTCTCCTCCTGCTTTATTTCACTTAGCATAATGCTTACCAGTACCATCCATGCTTTCGTGAAGGGTAGGAGTTCAATCTTTCTTTCTGTTGCATAGTATGCCATCGTGTAAATAAGTAATACTATTCTAAAAAAAAGCAAACTATTTATAAACTGGTGATTATAGTGGTTCATAAACTGAGGACTATAATTTTTAAATCGTATGCTTCTGATATTAACAAAAAAAAACCCACAAAAACACATCAGTTCCCTTCTAATGTCATTTGACTGAAAGACCAAAATGTGTGGTTTTTCAGATGAATCTTAATCACAGTGTTATAACCATACCAAGTCATTTTTAATGTGATCAGTTACAACACCAATGAGATTTTGACTCCCACAGTGACTGGAATATAAAATTATTATTCCCTTGGATATCCACTTTGTGATCAAATTCAGTTCCCAGTCCCGTTGATGTGGACCCCTAGGTCTTGGGGTCTGCCACATTGTGGAAGAGATACAAGAAATTCACATGGACTACTGAGTCCAGTGGAGGAAAAAAGACATCATGGCTTTTCTCTCAAGAGGAAAAAAAGTCTTATCCCTAGCCTGGACAGGTGTTAGGTTTGTTGGCACACTGCATCATGATCTTCATTTACTATGCACAGGTTTGCTTTAGGTGGTTGCATTTACAGAAAACAAAGGAGATAATGCCCCTAATCACATCACAGAAGAAGGATGTTTGCAAATGAAAGGGAAAAGTGGTTGAACTGGTTACACTCCATACTGGGGAATTTTAGGGTGGATTTTAGGAAGTTACAGTAAGCACTTGCTGTCTCAATTCAGGGTGAGGGAGTTTTAGCAAAAGCAAGTCTCATAGAAGTCTAGGTACAGTGCAGGCCTGATTGCCCATGGGAGAACATATCCCTGCCTGTGGGTCCTGTGCATCTCCAAGTGGGAGCTGGGCCCACTCCACACAGAATGGTCTCCTATACCCCTGCCTGTTGGATGTCCTTTCTTATATTTGTGACAACACTAGACTTGACCACGATAAGCCTTGTGTCTCTGTCTGTGCTCTCCAGTGTGATCACAGGAAGTTTGTGTCTTCCCTGGTTGGGCAAAACTAAAGATGTTGTCCCAAATGAAAACAGGTCCCCCTGATGGAACCACAGTCATCTCTCAATAACATTTTTGAGGTTCCTTAATATTTTTTTAAACATTTAGGCATGATGTAATTTAAGGTCTTATCTCCTGGGAGATGAGGACTCAGCTGTTTTTTCATTTTTTATTGCCAAGACACACACAGTTGCACATGACACACACATTCTTACCATGCTGTGTCTCTATTATTTTTCTAAAGACAAATATTTACTGCAGTTTTCTTTCTCTTTAATGATATTCATATTTCAGCAAAGAAATATTTTTTTTAATTTAAATCTCTGAAGTATATCAGAGATGGAGAACCATCTTTCTGTGAGATACAGACATGGGAGTAGTGTGGTCCAGCTCATTAGACGCCTGTAATGACAAAAAGAGAGTGAAAAAGCAAAAAGCTCTTCCACATCCCTTCACAGTCCCTCCAGGTTTCCTGATGTTGATATCACCCTCTGAAGGTCACATTGCAAATTGCATTCCCCAAAGGAATCAAACCATCTTTTTTCAAACCTGGGTCACTCCTTGAAGCACAACCACAAAAAATAAGTACCAAATGAAAATGCAGGGCTCTATGTTCAAGATCATTAAGAATTCTATGATGGCAAAAGCAGAGATTAAACCTACTACAAGCTGTTCTAAGTGACTTCACTGCCTGCAAGACTGTGACGCTGGACTTTTGTAGAAGTAGAAATGGATGTGTTCAACCACCAAGTCAATTCTGTCCCAAAACTGTCATAAAAAACCTACAGATCTACAATTAATGTCAACCTTAAAGGTGAAAACTAGATGCCTTCCCACTAAAGATGTCTAAAGCTTATTTCATAAATTCCTTACATATGTTCTCTCAAAGATAAAAATGTATTCTTGCTAACGATGGTTTAGAGACAATGACATCAGTGATGACAGTGACACCAATGACAGGAGCAGCTCCAGTGATCAGAAGTTTAAGCAAAGCTGAGCTGTAGGGATATTCACATCTGTGGCCACTCAGGGATCTTCTACATCTATAGACTTTCATGACTCCAATAGTCTGGGACATGCTGCACTTACCCTCCAGAGTAACCAACAAGTGGCTGTGCTTGACCACTCCAACACAGTGACTTGTCACACAGCTCAGACAGTCCATTCTGACTGCAAAAACAAAAGGATCCAGTCACTTTAAGTTTATCCTGGCCCTCAATCCCACCCCTCACATGCACACTCCATCAGCCATTTCCTTGGTTGTCCACAGGCTCGTAGTCAGACTTTGTCCTTGACGCAGAAACTTCCTGGGACATGGTTAGCTTGTTGAATCAGCTCAGTGATGCCATGAGGTACAAGGGTGAAATTTAGGTTTTCGTAGCCTCCAAGGCCATGGAATAACTGAAGGCCTTAGAGTTTGCTACAAAAGCTACCTGCACACATCCTACTGGGCCAGCAGTAGAAACTAAACACTTCTGCCTTCCAATTTGTTTTTCACCACAAAGGCTTCCCTATGGTCCCCACCTTCTTTAGTCAACTTTCCCCCTCCGATATTTTAGTCTGAGTACCCCACACTCCATGTACCTTCCAGAACCAAATTTCCAAACTTCCTTTGCATGTATTCAAAATGTTCCCTTCCTACAATATTTTATTGCCCTCCACACTTCTAGCACTCCACAGAAAGCTCATTTTCATCTTCTACTTGTCCCATGTCTTCTACCAACCTGTACATCTGATGCTTCATTTTGTCCCATTGTTAGGGAACTAATCTGTGTCTCCAAAACATTTCCCTGTCTCCCAACATTGTGTCTCAACCTTCATGCCCATCCAAACTTGGGAAAATAGCACCACTACTTCAATGAACCATCTCCATATGTCAGCCCTTCTCTCACTTTTCAGCCTAATCCTATGGCTCCCTGAAGCTCTTCTTTGTGGCACCCTGAGATTTACTTGAAATTATACTGCCTCACAACCTCAACATGCCAGGGTTTGCAATTCTCATTCTGACTATATGCAGAGTTCATCCTTCAGCAGCCCCGCTCTGTAAATCCCTCTGCTTACCAACAATCCACCTTTTGTTGGATCTTCAATGATTTCAGCCAAGTAACCCAGGTGCCACAAGAAGCAGGAAAAAACAGAGCTAAGGAATAAATTTATTCCCTATTACCAGGTTCTCATTGCAACACTCTAAGGACAGGGATGTGGAGTGTGTGAAAAAGCAAAGAATCAAAACACAGATCTCTGTCCTGAGCTCCCCATCATGGAGGGCCCAAAGTAGGGTCTTTTAATACTAAGTTTGCCCATGGCTGCCATGACAGGAATTGGCTTATTTATAAGAGTTATTTAGTTGCATGACAGAATAACACATTTTTTTTAGCATTTATTGATTAAATGCAATTCTTCTAGAAATTGTCTACCTTATCAAAAAATTTATTTTAAAAGTCCAGACATTTTATTTAGAGTTTTTTGACATAGGGGAGAGATGTCAGTCATACTTCCGATTCAGCCTGAGGGCCACACTTTCAAAAAAAATATCTAGAGGCTTTACTACTAAAGATAAATATAATATGAAGGTTTCTGAATGCCTTAGTAGGATACCTGTGCTCCAAAAGGTGAAAAGAAATGCCTCTTCATATCAGTTATCCAAGATAATGATATCAGTGATGACAGCCACACCAGTGATAAATCAGCTCCAGTGATAGCAATTTCAGCAAAACATAAGCTATGATGACATCCACATCTGTGACCATTCAGGGATCTGCCACCTCTGTGAGCCTACTATGGCTACAAATAGTCTTGGTCATGCTAGTCATATCTTCCAAACTGAAGATCAAGTTGCTGTACTTGTACTTTTATCTCATCAATGATACAAGAATAGAAAGTAATTTATGAAGCCTCCTGTGAGACCTCAATAGACAATTGCATGTAGATTTCTAGGATTTATAGCAAGAATGTGCCTTTCACAAAAATTAAACCTCTTTTCACACTGGTTTCTATGCCTCAAGAAAGATGGAGATTCTGAATGGGATAGGTAATGTGACCAGGTAGCTAGAACTACTCATCATGACCTGGGTCCTATCACACCCGCTAACACAATATCAGATGGCCAGAGCAGCACCCATCACAGAAAAACTAATATATGCTGGATTGGACAAGGACAGGAAGTCCAGATATGGGCATCAACTCCTGCAACACAGTCACCTGTTATATAACCCTTACCTGTGGAATCAGAGAGAGCTCAATGTGACTAGTCAACAAAGGAACAAAAGACTCCACTCACTCCAAATTCATCGAAGCCCTCAATTTTCCCTGTTGCACACACTCTTTTAGCCACTCCCTTTCCTGTCCTCAGATTTCTGGTCAGCTCTACTCACTTACACACGAATTCCCTAAGACCTGGCTAACTTGTTGACTCAGCCAACACACATCTTGTGGTACAGGAATTAAATTTGACATTTATAGCACTCCCAGGCCCTTTGAAACCTGTTTCTCCAGACAACACGTTCTGAGGAAGCATCACACATCCCTCCTGTGTTGGACTGGAGACTGGATATCTCTAGCCATTCATTTGGCTTTTACCCCCAAGATCAGCCTTTCTTCTTGCCTTCCACAGGCTTCACCTCAACACATTTTCTAGTCTGACTCACCTTCACTCAAAATTTCTTCCTGACACAAATATCTACACTACCTCAGCCCACCTTTTGCATTCATGGTGTTTCCAGTTTTAAATCCTTTCATCACTTTCAAGGCTACTACTCCAACCCCCCTTGATTCTCATCTATTTTTCTCCCTCCCCTTTATCCTAAGTCCTCTGTCCCATTATTTCTGCTACCCTATACACTCAGTGTTTACCTTTATCCCAATTGTGAGGGCACTTATCTGAGTACTTAAAAACTGTCTCACCCCTTGCACCATCCATGTGTGCAAAATTGGCACCTCCACGTTCCTGCACCAGCTCCAGTTACACCTCCATCAACAGGCACGCAGTTCCTCATTCATATTTTTCAACCACAGATTGACCCCCCAAAAGATCTCTTTTGCCTAACACCCCTTCATCCATTGAACCTATGCAGTGCCTAAAACCCCCAAACCCTTATGTTTTACAATTTCTATTCCTGACTCTGAAGACCCCATGCACCCATGGCCCTTATTTTTATTCACCTCTGCTTATCCACAATCCACTTCTGGCTTCACCTGCAAGGATTTCAGCCAAATGTCCCATAGATGATGAGAAGCAGGAAAGGAAATAGAAAAAAAGGAGAGATTTATTTCCCATTTCCTAGGATGTGGTTGTGAACTATTTAAGGACAAACATGTGGTTTGTGAAACCACCACCAACAGCAACAACAACAAAAAAAGAATGAGAACACGGATATCTGGCCTAAACTCCAGATGAGACAGAGCAATCAAAACAGGATCACCCATTTGGGACATGAGCACAGCTGACAACATATGGACAGGCATATTTATTAGATTTGTTGAGTTTCTTGACAGAATAGTGTTTAAAATCCCAGTAATCTTCCTCTTTGAAGGTGCAGTAAACATGGATGTCAAATGAGAACACTGGTGATGGTTAGTCTGCTGTGGAGGGGCGCCTTTTACAGCCTCTGCTTCTTCTCAGATTCTGGCACCAAGGCTATTTTGAGGAAACCTTAGGCCACAGAAGAATGTGGGCAGTCAGGGTATCTCCTGATGTGGATGCCAAGTCAAAGGTGAAGGAAGAAAATGGAAATTGTTTATTTGGAAGATTATAGACACATAAAAAATTAAATGGAAGTTTGAAAAATGTGGAAAGGATTGACACAGTGAGCAAGATGACAGAATTAGCTAATTGCAGGTAGGTGTTGTCCAAGTTTAACAGGAGTCAAACCAATTTGAAAGTGTAAGAAAAATTTTATTCAAGCCCATTCAATACAGCAGTGAGAATGAACTCAAAATTTCTGAAACAGAAGCCCAGAAGGAATTTAAGAAGCGGAGGAAGCATAGGCATCTGTGTTTCTTATCTGGGTCTACACACAAAAAAATTAATATTTCTTATGAAAGCCTGACCTGAGGTCATTTTATATCTTGGTTGTAAAGTTTCCCATACAAGTTAGGGTTTTATCTTTTTTCAGAGACTGGGACACAGGGACTCCAGCAGAATTCATTTCAGAAGAATGAACCTCTACCTTCTAGGCAGATAGACTAGCAAGAATCTTTGGAGGATATCTTTGTGTATTTCAGAAGGGCAGAGCAAGAACCTGCAATTACAAATTGCATGTATATTTCCAAATATATCTGTCTCATCTGTCTCATCTGTCTCATCTGGAGTTTCTGTCTCACCTGCAAAAGAAATGCTCTAAAAAGGAAGTCAGAGGCCTGTAGTCAGAAAAAACCTATACAATTATTAGTGAATCTGAGGAAATGTTAAACCCTCTGGTCATAACAAATCTGCTTTTCACACAGTGTAGGAAAACATAACTAAATCTCTTTCAGCCAAGACCCAGTTTGCATTTCCATCAATTCCTGCAATATATGAAGAGTTGCAATTTCACAACCATTAATAAACAGGTTAAGAAAAGTGTGAGAGGCAAGTTCTGACCTTCTAGAAGGTGTGTTTCCTAAGTTTTTTAGAGAAACATTAAAATGATTTCTATTGTAATTTTCGTTTGATCAAATATCATCTCCAAGGAAGAAGAATATTTTTGATCCTACGACATGGCTGGTGACCCTGGATTTTCCCTGATTTGTTACTTAACTACACAGGAACTGACATTCTTCCTATGGTGTACTCTGACAAAACTTACATTCATGCAAACTTAGATGGGAGTTTTAAGAGCCTGTTGAGGGTAGGAAGAAGTAGCCGCACACATCTCCTGAAGTTTCTCTAGGTTTAGGGAATTTCCTCTTCTCCTTAGAGATACTAAAATACCAATCAGGTCAATCTTAGCTTTTTAGAGGGTGAGGTCATTTCTAATTATGTGGCCATTGTTCTTAACTAGGACTTTGGAGTCAAAGCCTTGTTTGTATTAAGAAAATTTGCAATTACATCCTATTAAGAAGAGGATAGAGTCATGGTGAACGCTTGGAAATAATTCTGTTGCTGTGAAAACAGATATACTTAAACAGACTAGAAAGTTTGGAGGAGAATCAAATATTGAAACAAAGATCAGTGTTGCTACACACACGGTGTCCTGTAGTCCATTTCCATTGTTTAAAACTGTGTCCCGGTGCCCTCCACACATCCACATGTAGGAGGGTCTGAGCTCAGATTTTTGTGGGCTTATCATGTCCTCCCACCAGTCATCTCAAGACCACTGCTTGTCCTTGGAGAAACACAGTGTCACTTCCATGGTGAAGATTTTCTTATAGGAGCAAGAGGTGGAACCTGGTGTGGAATATGACTTTCGGTAATCAACCATGACACTGTCAGCTCACATTTTTGAGTATTTAATGACTCAGTGAAAGTATTCTATGGACTTTCCACCTCAACAAAAAATTGATTAAAATTGCAAAAAACAAATTCTGAGTTTAATAACACAGAGGAGGGATGTGTGTCACTCATATATTACATCTAATTTGAAGAAACTGCTCTATGGAAACTTCACACTGGTAATTCTCAGCATTATTTATTTGACGACAGGGTCTATGATGAAGATTCTGTTGTGCCAGTGCAACAGGGTAAATTCACCAGCGTTGTAATAGTATTAAAATTTTGCCTTGGCAGAGTCAGAGAGATGGGCATGACACTAAGTCATGATGCGATGTAGCCAGAGGGACTTTCTGAGCCTGTGAGAACAGCTTAGAGGTAGCTTCTGCATCATGGGGCCAGACCTGCCTGGATTAACTATGGCAGCTGAGAAAGGTGGAATGTATGGGAGTGCTAGCAGATATAGCCAGATGTGGAAGGAGTCAGAAATGAGGTCACAGAGAAGGATCCAGGCTAGGATTTCAACAAAAAGGCAGTCTGCCACATACGACAGGGAGAATGAGAGACCAAGCAGGACCATGTGGGGAAAAGTGGGGTGTAAAAGACTCTTCACAGCCAGCCATTAGGAGGTCCCACATGGTTTTGGATTAAGAACTTGAGATCTTGACCGCATAGCTGATGGTGTTGGAAATTGAGGGAGATGTGCCCAGCCAAGCACAGATTATGGGCGGAACCAGAAGAAGTGAGCTGCAGACTACAGTGTTTTTTTTGTTTTGTTTTGCTTTGGTTTCTCTTCTGGAGGCAGTACTTCTGACTGGCATGCTCTGAGACTGGCCTGACATGACAAAGGGGAGAGAGTAGAATGGTGTGTTTATGGGTCTCTCTTTCTTTTCTGAAGGGAGTTAATGGCAGAATTCTGCCATTATTCTAAACCTGTAGACGTTTTAATTAAAGAATTCTTTTCCTTTTTACCATACTATGGCATTGAGAGCCACAGTCCTGAATATAGTAGTGGGAAGAACCTAGAGTAACAAAATACCCTGTGTGAAGTCATTTCTGTAACACCAAGACAGATTACCTGTCTACCTGAGCAGCAGCCTCATGCCACTGAACAATGACTGTGTGGAGATGACATTTATGTAGCAGGTCGTGACTATGGCATCTCTGTATTCTGTGACTGTAGTGTTGCTGCCTAGGAGGGTGGTCATTTTCATGGGCTTTATAGAGAAACATATGATGTGACTTTTTGAGAGTGGGCTTGGGACCTTGGGCCATGATGCTTCCTTGGATTTCTCAGCCACTCATAGTATATAGTAAGCTCTGTAAAGTTCACCATGGGATGGTCCCTACCTGTACAGAATGACCATTGTCATCGTTGAGATGACAATGTATAAAAAGTGGATGGCACCCTCTCTCTGAGGCCAGATTTCTCCAGGGGGACCCCTGACTTATTCCTGTGAACATCACTGTGGTACCAGCACAGGACACCACTTCCCAGCACATAATCATCCATATTATCAAATGAAAATTTTTTCTCATAAGCATTTATTGATTCTTTCCTAGAAGTTTCTTAGACTTCAAAAACGTACAAGTCGCACTCCTCATGTAAACTCCCATAAATGTCAAAGAAGGCATGCTTCCCACCACTATGGGACTCTAGGGTCAAGGAAACTTTACTGTAATTGAAAAGACATTTACCTCTCATTAAATAATTTATGAGGAAAGAAAGATGAACAAACCCAATATTGATAATCTTGGATCTTTGGAAGCTTCATCTAAATAATTTCTCAATCCTATGAGACTTTACTTTCTTGGCCTACAAACTGAATATCACCATCAAGTAAAATCTCTAGACAGAAGTGCTCATGGTTTTGACAAAAGACAAGGACTGTAGACGCAGAAGGAAACCACTCTGTGAGTTAAATGTCATCCTTGGAAGCCTACAGCTAGCACAATACTGTAAGGAGAAACACAAAAAATGGTAGTAAGATCACGAACCACATAAAAATGCTTCTGTCCCAACTTATTCAACATTGTACTAGAAGTTTGGCTGAAACAGCCAGAAAGATAAAATAAAGGTATCAAAATGGGAAAGCAGAAAAGAAAATGAGCTATTTTAACAGTTAACATAATGTTACATGTTGAAAACACTAAAGATTTTAACCTACCTTAAAAAAATGTAAAAGTAATGAATTCAGTCCAGTTTCAGGAGACAAAAAGCCTCATTTCATTTCTGTGCATGAACAATAAATATCTCAAAATTGAATTAAGAAAACAGTTCCATTTACAATACCATTAGAAAGACTAGAGTACTTTGGATTAAGGTTAACCAAGGAGTTGGAAAATGTATACACTGGGTACTACTAAAGACTTCTCAAAGAACGGAGTACTACGCAGCAGAGAGAAGAAGGTGCCCCTACCCTTCATGACAGCATGGATGGAACTGGAGAGCATTGTGCTATGTGAAATAAGATGGGCTGTGAAAGACAAATACCATGTGATGTCACCTATAAGTGGAAGCCAATCAACAAAACAAATAAGCGAGCAAAATATAACTGGAGCCACGGAAATAAAGAGCAAACTAACAATAATCAGAGGGCAGGGGAGAGTAGGATAATGGGGAAAAATAGGAAGGGTCATCAAGAAACTTGCATGAAGGACACATGAATGAAGACAAAGAGGTATGAGATTGAGGGTGGGAGAGGGGATATATGTGGGCTTGGTGGAGTGGTGGGAGGAAAATGGAGACCACTGTGCTTGAACAACAAAGGAAAAGATGAAAGATAATGTTTAAACAAAACATGTCAGTAATTAAAATAATTTTAAACAAACTGAGCTTTCAATTAAAAGAAAAAATAAAATTAAAACTCTTCTTAAAATCTTCATAGAAGGTCTTCTTACATCATGGTTTTAAAGAACCTCACATAAGATCCCTTGTACATCCCACAGAGATTGAGACACAGGGACACAGGATGATTAAATTTTATAAGATGGGCACAGGCCCTTTTGATAGATACTGTCTGAATCATAACACTAGCAAGGTAATTTTAAGGAGGCTCGTGTGTATTCCAAAAGCCAAAAAATGTGTAATTACAAATTGCAATTATAGTTTTAAAGAGAAATCTCGAAAATATGGAGGTCAGAGGCCTGCAATCAGGAAAAACTTGTCTGCAGGTTAACAACTCTGAGGTAACCTTAAGACCTCTGGTTCATAACCAAACTGTGACAGGTGGGCACAGGTAACCAGCTTTTTGGTGAATGGAGCAAAGTATTGACCCAAAACCCAGAGTTTATAGCAGAGTTTATAATGTAATTTGCATTTGTATCAGTTCCTGAAATTTATAAAGAGGTGCAAAATAACTGAGACCCCCTGTACAGAGCCAGAACCTGATTTCCCAGAAGGCTACGCTTCTGGAACTTTCCATTCAGAGATTATATTTATCTCTACAGTCACTTTCTCATTCACCAAAATTAATCACTAAGGGAAAAGTGTGTTCTTGACCCTACAACATGGCTGGTGTCACCTGATTTAGCCTGATTAGCTAGTTACCTAAGTGCAGAAAAATGACTTTTACCACATAGTTTGTTCCGATGAGGGTTTTCCATGATAAATACGATGGGAGTTTTAACAGCCTCTTGAAGTGAGGAAGCTTTACCCAAACACTTCACCTCCAGTTTCACTAGCTTTGGGTGATGTCTTTTCTGCAAGAGGTACCAAAAGGCTGAAGATATCAAGCTTAGCTCTATAAAGTATGAGGTCATTTCAAATTCCATGGGTGTCAGTCTGAATTAGAACATTTGAACTAAAACCTTGGTTTTATTACCAAAATTTCACATTATACCTCCTTAACAAAAAGAGCAGAAATGTACTGAATTCATGCAGATAATTTTATTGGCACAGAACAAAGAATACTCAAGAGAATTTAGAAATCTTTTTAAAGACTTCAAAGAGAAACACAAAAATCAGCGTCGCTACTCACAGTGTATTCCCATTGTCTACAACAGGTGCCTTCCACCTGTGTTCATGGACGACACACAGAGCTCAGGTTCTCTAAGCCCTTTATCTTCTCTCATTGTTGTCACACAACTACTACTCATCCTCTGAGGGACACAGTGTCACAATGACCCCTCCACTGTGGACATGGTGCACATGCAACCAAACCAAGGTTGGGGTGGACTGAGATGTGGCCTTAAGTCAACAATAATGACAATGTCGGCTCACATTTTTCTAGTGTTTATTGACTCAGCACAAATTTTTAAGAACTATTCACCCTCAGAATGAGGGTGAATCAATTACAATATTGAAAAAAATTACTTTATTTAGAGATCAACAACATAGAGGGAAAAAGGAGAGTCAATCAAATTTCACATCCAGCTTAAGTGGAGCACTTTCAGCAGAACTCACAGGGTTGGAGCCTTTGCAGTGGTAATCCCCGGCAAACCATCTCCGGACAGGGTATATGGTGAGATTTCTGCGGTCAAGTGACAGCTTCATTTCCCTCTTATACTGCAGATTTGAGCCATTGAAAAACCACTCGATGACGTCAGCGTCTGTGTTGCAGGTCAAGACCAAAACATCCTTATTCTCTTCGACTGTAGTGTTGCTGGCTAGGAGGGTGGGCACACTCACATGCGCTGTGGAGAAACAGAGAAAATGACTCATTGAGAATGGGCTTCAGACTTGCAGCCACATGGCTTCCTTAGAGATATCAGCCACTCACAGCCCACAGTGACTTATGTAAAGGTCACCAGAGGGTGATCCAGGCAACTGGAGGACAAGTGTCTAAGTTCAGGTGACAATGTTAAGGAATGAGCTGAAACTCCTCTCTGTAACCATATAAACTCAGGTAAAATATAGCCAGAGACACTGAAATAAAGGACAAACTGACAGTGAGCAGAGGGGAGGGAGGAGGGGAATAACAGGGGAAAGACGGGGGAAAGGGTCATCAAGGAACATGTTTATTGACTCAGTGCAAATTTTAAAGAACTATTCACCTTCAGAATGAGGGTGAATCAATTATGATATTGCAAAAAAATTACTTTATTTAGAGATCAACAATATAGAGAAGGGAAGTACCCATGTACAATGCCAAAGTGGGTAAGGACCCAAGGACAATGCAAAGGGGGTAAGAATTCTGGTGTCAGGGTGAAGGTGGGTGGGTGGGGGAAAGTGATGTCAAGAAAATTGAGTCAGTAAAAAAAATTAATTAATTTTAAAAAGAGAATAGGCCAGGATTTCAATGGAGAAAATACAGTTTTTACGATGAACGGTGTTGAACAGCAACATCCACATGAATATTAATGATGTGGATCCCTGTCTGAAACTACAGAATATTGTAAAAATTATATCAAAATTAATTTCATATTAATAACAAAACTAACACAAATTAAGTCAAATTGTATCAAATTTTAAAGTTTAGACCTAACCCTTTACAATGCTTATAAAAAGTCTTGAGAGAAGCATTATGGCATTGAATTTGGCAAAGATTTTATGAATGTGACATTAAAATACATGCAAAAAAATAGACAATTTGTATATTCTCAAAATGAAAATGTCTCTTCATCAAAAAAGACATAACATGTTGAATGGTAACTCATGAAATGTGAGAAGATATTTTGCAAACCATATGAAAAAAAAAGCTTAATATCTAGAATATATAAAAAGCATCTACAACTCAACCAGCACAAAACCAAATAACCTGATTTAAAAATGGAACAATACACTTGAATAGACATTTCTTCAAAGAATGTATACAAATGGCACATAGTTACAGAAGATGCTCACACCACTATTATGTACAAAAATGAAAATCAAAACTCTCAAAGTTGAATTTGTTGCTTAAGATGTTGGTGGTGGTTAACTTTGCTCTGAAGGAAAGAGAAAAAAAAAATGCCCATGCGTGGTACCTTTGATATCTCCAAAAGCTTCTTGAAGCACAGTTGGTACTTCTCACCTCTTAGTCAACTTGAGTCTTAGAACTAAGCAGGCAGGTCAGAATATCACAAGAACACGTTTATGAATCAGAGCACTCAGAGGATGTGTAGCCTCCAGCTGCGTGTCTGGGGGAAACTGCAGACTTTCTCAGATGTCAGTTAAGTATCAGTGTTGGTTAAGGAAAGACATAATACAGGGATTCAGAGAGATGGCTGCAATTCTCCTGCTTCTTCACTGACTACCTGCCTGCCTGCCTGACCAGAAGCCATTCCTTTCAGCTGCACAGACATTTATTGCCCATCTGAAGTGTGTTTCTATGATGCACTATTTCCCAGGACATCCTCGACACTGGGTGGGGTTTGAGCAGAAATAACACATAGAGACCAGAAGCAATCCAGTGATAAGTTGACTACTCAGGCTCTGGGCTAAGAGGTAGGTAAGATCTTTCCAGGTAAATGAGACTGAAATAAGTCAATGAGTCAATGAATGATAGAGCAGGGTCCAAGAAATGATTTAGCAAAGAGGAAAGAGGACAGGCAGAAGCTGATAATGTCAGCAGAATCATGTGCTCTGTCCTTGACCATTAAGCCATTCTCTCTCCCCTGAGGCAGGTGAGGACTTGTGCACAATCAGTGTGTTAGAGCAGGTGGGCAGCGTGGACTTGCTGAAATTCTGGCACTTGTTGGCAGTTTGCGTTAAGTGGCTATGAGACAGAAATTGGAAAAAAACTTAAAATTCTTCATGTGAAAATTTTTATTAATACCCTAGGCCATATGACCAAGAGCAAGTCCTATTTTATTAGAGAAACAAAAAGAATCTGAGATGATAGTCTTAGTTCCTAGGACCAGGAAAGCCTGTTCCCTGTGGTGAGGATTCCAAGGACTCTGCATCCAGTTCCAGGATCTGAAGAAATTTTGGATCATTCATTCATTAGTTCATTCAAACACCATTGATTTCTTCCTAATTCCTCAAAAGCATCTGAGTGCTTGTTAAATGTTCATCCTGAGCTGGTTTCAGGGGTAGAGAGGAGAATAAGAAAGAAAAGTCCTTTCTTTTATATGTTCTGGGAGAGATTGGACCAGAATAGGAAAGAAATAAGTGATGGCAAGTCTAGTGCAGGGAGGTGTAGATGGGCCACCTGAGGGGGATTCCTGAGTTATCTGCAGTGACTCTGATTGTTACTGAAGATAATGTTTTTCTAGAGTAAAAATAAATTGCCTCCATTTTTTTCCTTCACATACCAAAATGTATTCCTGTGACTGAAGACACCTAAGAGAAAAGGCTCTGAACCTCTTCATTTGTTTAGGAATCCAAAGATTCCCTCATAAGGCTCCTGAAGTAGAGAAATTAAGTCTGTGGCTACAAACAGATCTCTAGTGACTCTCATAACCCACTCACCATGTGTGTGACTCTCCTTCAGTGACTGTATCTTCCTGTTTCTCAGTTTCTTCTCAATGAATATTTGGCTGCCAGGGTGTCAGTGTAATGACTGTAAAATATTTAGAGGATCTGACCTAAATCTTGAAACAGAAGAGCTGCTCAAAAGAGGCATCTGTTATTGATCGACTCCCAGAGAGAACCCCTGGCTGATCCCTGGTGAGTGGGGAGTTTCCAGGAGCATCTCTTTTTCTTAGTTTCTTTTAGGGGATGCTGACCTTCTCCTGAGCTTTTCTGAGACCCCCAAGATAGCCAGCTATCTATAAAGACGTTGCCTAACTCTGCTCTTCCCACAAAACTCAGGTGATGAGAGACCAAACTCTATTTCTTGTGACATGTAGGTCTTGGTCAGGAGCTCTGACTGGTGACTGTCTGAGGAGCCTTGTGACTTGGGCACCCATTAAAGTGTTACAAACTCAGCCCTTCTGAGGAGGCCAAACCCAGACTAGCAGAGGGTCACCAGTATCCTTGGAGTAAAGATTCTTGGGACAGGGTTCTTGGGAGGGGTTTCTGAGCTGAGCTGTGTAAGAATTTCAGGGGGCCTCTCAGACTGTGCTCTGACCTAGTACAGTAGAATCATTCTCAAAGTCAATTTACTAGGCAGGTGCTCAGGACGCAAAAATCAGTCTGGTCTCCCTATGCTGACTTACTACCATCAAAGTGATCCTTCTGTCTGCATTGACAGTCTGCAAGGCTGAAATTTGAGAAGGGAACTGAGGTCTTAGCAAGTTTGTCTGCATTCTTTGTGTATCCTGCATTAAGTGCTAAAATCCACCCTGAATCAAAATACCAAGAGGAATGGAGGTAGTGTCCA
>PVKM010033126.1:0-16123 GCA_004027735.1 Carollia perspicillata
CCCCTCTCCCCTCTCCCCTCCCCTCCCCTTCCCTTCCCTAGAAAGGCAGTGCTACTAACTTTGCTTCCAATTGCCACACTTTTCTCTAATGGCTGCTGCCTTCCTGGTCAACGTTTTCTGCTTGAAGATTCTTACTAAGAATGTTGGCTCCTTGCCTGAAGGTATTTGCTTAACCTGTGTGTGTATTTCAAAGAAATACTTAATCACCTTCACTCCTATTTTGAGTTAACTGAAAATAGCTGAATAAAGAGGTAATTTTAGCATAACATCCATTATTCCTGATATTAGAAGGAAAGTGTTCAATATTTCAATGCAACAGCTTAAAAACATAGCACAGCTACAACGATGGTGTGAAACCCTGTCTATATAATTAACCAGCAGTCATGATAGGAGAAATTTTTATATTTTCCTTTTGATCGTAAAAGTTTTTAATACATGCACATTAGATCTATTAGTATAATAGACCCCTGTCCCACCTTCAATAAATACCGACTCTGGCCTCTCTTGTTTCTTCTCCATCTACTCTTCTATCTCCTTTGTTATCTCACGTGGCCGTGGCTTTGCTTAGGAGTACACCAGCATGGTTTACACCTGCTGTATACATTCTTTGTGACTTATACCAATGTGCTCTCCCTTCTAACCTCTCTTTCTGGGTAGAGTTCGCCATTAGTAATGCCAAGAGCAATGTGGACTTATTCCCCTAACTTGCTTATTCAGGGTCTCGGTTAACATACACAAGATAATTATAACGAATATTATCATTTGGGGTTCGTCCTTATCAGGAAAAACATCATTGCCCTAATTTGCGGTTGTTAAAGTCAACACGCTGTTTTGCTGCCCCCTGCTGGAGACAGTGATTTGGGTGGAAGAGAGACGTGGGAGCTGAACTATTGCTACACTTCCGGGTCACGCCAGTGGAGAGAACAAAGACTCCCGTCCAGTGGATTCCTGCAGAAGTTTGTAGACGCAGGGCAAGGAGAGGAGAAGCAGAATCCACTCTGGGAGCAGATCTAGGCCGGAGCAGGCGAGCGGGACTATTATCAGAGGAATGGATGGAGGAGACGCAGAGCTGGATGGTGAAGGAACTGGATGCAGAGGGCCCTGGGTGCGTGGGTCAAAAGGTCTCCCTACTCAGGGAGGATGTGACTCACAGCTGTCAGTCTGGTTTACCGGCCCACTTCCTCCTCTCATCTGTGAATCATTGGTCCGTGCAACAAATACCCTCCGGCACCAAGTGTGCCAAATGCGAAGTGACTTTTTATTGCTGGTTGGCTTTTTGTGTCGTAAGAAATGTTCGCCTACCTTCAACTCATAATAAAGATGTTTCCCTGTATTTTCCCCTAAGGATCTGTGGTTTTTGCTTTTACACTTAGCTCTAAGAGTCTTCTCATATTGATTTTTATTTAAGGTATGACATACCAGGAACGTTTAGTTCTTTCCATGTGATTATCCAGTTGTTCCAACATCATTTGTTGAGAAAATTGCTATCTTAATGCATTAAAATGTTCAACCCATAACATGATATATCTTTCCATATTAATTTCCTTTATTTCCCTTTGCCATGGTTTGTAGTTTTACACTGAACATCTTTTGCTAAATTTATTTCTATTATTGATACCATTGTGTATGACATTTTTTCCTGAAAGCTAATATTTCACTTGTTTGCAACTAGTCCAAAAACACTTGACTTATTTTTTCTATTGACCATGTATTCTGTGATCTTGCTAAATTCATTCATTATTTATACTTGTGGTTCATTGATTCCTCAAGGTTTTCCATATAAACAACCAGGTAACCTAAGAATAATGATCATTTTACTTCTCCCTTTACAATATTTAGGACTTTTATGTCATGTTTTTGGCTTTTATGTCACGTTTATCACACTGGTTAAGACCTCCAATATAATATTGAAGAAAATGTTATAATGTGAGAGAAAACATCATGCTTTATTCCCAATTATAGGAGGAAAGTGTTCAATACTCACCATTAAATAGGATATCAGTTGTACGTTTTTCATTGCTACCCTCCCTCAGATCAACGAACTGTTTTTCCATTAGCAGTTTGCTGAGAGTGTTGATATTAAATGTGTACTGGATTTTGTCAAGAGTTTTCTCAGCATCTATTGAAAAGGTTGAATAATTAATTGTTCATCATCCTGCTAAAATGATGAAATACATTGATTTTTAAAAGTGAACCCATTGTTCGTCCTGCAATAAACCTACTGGTTACGATGTATTATCACTATGATATATTATACACACATTCGAATTTGATTTGCTCATGTATTGGGAAGGGTTTTTTTCATTTATGATCACACAGGATACTTTTCTGTAATATTTTTGTCAGATGTTGCCATCAAGGTTTTGCTGGCTTCACATCATGAGCTGGGAAGTATTCCCTTATCTTTATGGTCTACTGAAATGTTCATGTAAAATCGTTTTTTTTTTTCTTAAATGTTTGACAAAATCCAGCAGGAAAGGAATCTGGGTTTGCAGTTTTCTCTGAGGGGGTGTTTTTGATGAATAATTCAATTTCCTTTGCAGAGAATGTTTACATTTCTAATGTTATTGTAAATGAGTTGGTAGGTTATGTTTTTCAAATAATTTTATTTCATTTATTGGCACTACTTATTTTTGATATTCTGACATCATTTTAATGTCTGTTGTGACTATAGAAGTATCCATTTTTATCACTGATATGTCTTTTCCCTTTTTTTCTTAATTGCCATGGATTAATCACTTTTACGGGTTGATCAAATTACGACCATGTTCTCCTCTAAATCCTTGAACATATTTTCATAATAGCTACTTAAAAGTCTTGCCTGAAAATTTCAACATCTGTACTATTTCAGGGATGGATTTTATTGTCAGTGTTTCTCTACCTATAGGTCATATTTCTCCATGTCTTCCCATGTCTAACACCTTTTCATTGCATGATTGGAATATGGATGCTACTACAATGTTGAAAGTCTAGTTTGGCTTTTTTTTTTTTTTGCCTTTATTTAGAGAATGCCAAAATATTTGTCCTTAAAAGGCAGTTAATGTATTGGCAGACCAGCTGGATTCCCTTGGAGGCCTCGTTAGGGCAGTTCTGGGGTGCCCGACTCCGAGAGCTCTGGGGGAGCCCCTCTCCTGAGGGCATGACCAAGGCGTTCAGTGAGGTCTGTCCACTCGGGCTGGTCAGAATTCAGAAGTCCCCAGTGAGGAGCAGAGAAGTACAAAATAATTGTTTTCTCTCTCTCTCTCATTCTTGATTGTATCTATTTTTTCTAATTGTCATCTGCATCTTTATGATAAACATTAACGATGATGTGTTCTGGGAGAATGTGGGGGCAGAAAAGAAAGATCAGAACCTCTTTATATGGCTAGAACCGACAACAATCTAGAAAACTGGGTAATGCCGTACAGAGAGGGCGTCTTACCCACTTTATGTGGCATTTGAGACTCACAGCAATTCCAAAGAGCCCTCTAGTGGTGTATTGATACATAAGAGTAGCATACACGTCTGGCATTTCAAGTCTCAGCAACCCTGATTCTGGGCATATAACCCTGCAATCCTGGGTACGTAGAGCTGTCTGTACCAGCGTTTTCAATGATGGCCGGAAACTGGAGGAAAATTGGGTGTTGTCCCTAGAGGAAGGCGAATGGACACTATGCATCATTTAGAAGCAACAAACTAGACGTTCATACAGAAAAATAATGAAGCGTTTCCCTCACGTGGAGCTGAGCGGAAAATCCCGGAGAAAACTGCACACACAATAAAGTCAGATTTACGTGACTTTAAATGCTTGCCTATGAGACGAGAGGTGCATACTCCGTGCACGGCTGGGTCATGACCAGCCTGCTGTGGGTCCTGGGATTTTAAACCCAGGTTTGGAAAAAACTGGGCTGCTCTTTTAATCAGTGTGGTGGGATGGTGACAGCTGAATTTGTGACTTTTAGTGACCATCTTACCATTGTCATGAAGACTGGAGGGAAGAAGAAAGACAACAGGGAAAGAAGAGAGGAAGCAGACAAAAATAAGAGAAAGAAAAATGAGAGCTGGAGGGACAGCCATTCCAGACCCTGGCCCAGCTGTTTCTGTTTTTGTTTCTGTTTTTGTTTTGCTTTTTCCCAGAATTATCTGTCCACCATTCCTTGACTGCTCTCCACACGCAGTAGCCTGGTGTGCAATTCCACGGTGGCTCAAGCTAACTCCAGTTGACCTCTGTTACAGCCCAGTGCGCCAGCTGCTCCCTGAGCTGTGTCCGGGGTGCGTTTGTGCACTACGAGGAGCTGGCAGTGTAGCACTGTGGACTGGCTGCTGGCGCAGAAATACAGAGCTGAGTCGCCCGGTTCAGAGGACAGGATTTCCAGGCTGCACGGCGAGGTTTGGGGGCAGTTCGCTGAGAATCGCTCATTGAACAACTGGATCTGATCAACAATATCTTCGTTCTGAAAGGAAATCAGAAACTTAAACTCTTTTTTCGGGATCTGTTGGTACCAGTGAACAGCAGGGTGTCCTTTTTGGGGGGTGCAAGTCATCCTGGCTTTCTGTCCTTTGCCTTTGACCAGATGTCCTGGAGTCTGAGTGACCTGGGCATCGCTGGAGCCTGTAACAGAGGGGAGAGGAGCTCAGAAAGCTCAGGAGGGACCCTGACTAGGGGGTTGGCCAACCCAGAACAGGGTTTTCCTTCTGTGGGGAAGACTCACCGGCTCGCAGGAGACAAAGGGCTACGCAGCAGAGGAGCCTGCAGCCCATGGTGGCATTTGAAGTGGGAAAACAAGGAGGCTTTTGACGCCCATCCGCAAGCTTCCTGTGACGTGATCGCTTTGCAGACCCGTAACTGCCACGTCACTGCTTCGTGGTACTGGGCGAGACCGCCTCTCGGTATCGGAAGGAAGGCTTTTATTCCAGCTCAGCACATATAACTAGTTTATATTTTACTCCTTTTAAAACTATTCATTTAAAACATTGTGTGTGTGTGTGTGTGTGTGTGTGTGTGTGCATTTACCAACAGAAACAATAGATCTACATTTTAGAAACTTAGACAATGAAGGTAAAATCAAACACCATATATCACTGGCAAAGATGATCATTGTAAACACCCCAGTGATATTCTTTCCAGATCTTTCCTTCTCTAGATAGATAGATAGGTAAACAGATACAAAATATATGATTAGCAGCTTCTGAAAAATGTTTTCTATCGTTGAGGTGAACATCAGCCTCTAACTCAGAACTGGGCACTGCTTTTGGTGATGGATTCCCTAATTATCTTTTCATAGAATGCAGATTCCTGCTGTTATTGTTGCTTGTACGGTTGGAAAACCAGCCACTCCTTCGTGGAATATTTCACCTTCTCGATATTTCAGGTGTATTTTAGCTTGTTTATTTATTAGTGTTTGTTTTCAATAGCTTCTCTTATTCCCCCTGATTTTTCTCTCAATCACCCTTTATTTCAAATAGTGCACTTGTTTATTTGTGACCTATTCTTGCCTACTTTCTTCTTCTTCCTCCCCTCCCCATTCCAAGTAAGTAACCTCAACATCTTGGCGAGTACCTTTCCATGAACTTCTCTCTACCCCTCCCATTTGTTCAATGAGGTTGTTTTCTCGCCATTAAAATATTGGTATCGAACATGTACACAGGCACTCGATAGCATACCAGTACGGTGAGCACTTGAACAAATGACCTCGTGGAGGGAATACCATACAGCCAGAGTCTCTGCAATCGCTTGTTTCTTTTTCCAGACCTCATCCCCTGCTCTCTGACGCTGCTGTCCATCTTTCTTTACTTCTGATCTATGTTTTGACACGGAAGAGTGCAGAGGGTTCAGGGAAGGATACCTAGCAGAGGGGCATACTTGCAAAGGTAACATAGGGGCTGTAGCGGGGCCGCAGGCTGCCTGTGGTTTGCGCACAGGCGGGCGGTGGCCGTGCCCCACTGTGGTGCAGCACCCGGACACGGGTCCAGGCTCGGCTGGTCGGCGTGGGCCAGGGGCACGGGGAGCGGAAACAGCCCCTGCTGCTCTCGAGAGATGCGGTAGCCTTCACTTACGTCTCCTTGCTGTGCATCTTTCTCCACCGTTGAGTCACACATCCGCCTCAGACCTTGTGCTGGGTCCTGCTGGTACCAGTACATGGGGTTGTACCTCAGGCTCTGTTTACACTCCAGGGTCACGTCCCAGCCAGCCCCGGAGAGGCGGAATGGGGGCATGTAGATATCGGCACCCATGGGTCCTGTGGGGTAAGGGTACAAAGACTGGGGACGAGGCCCAGAGGGGAGCTCGATGCTGTTGTACAAAGGAGGTGCTGGAGAGGGTCTGCCCCCACCCCAGGAATTACTGATGAGGTGATGGACTCACCTGCTCCCAGGAGACAAAGGGCCACGGAGCAGGGAGCCCAGCTGCCCGTGGTGGGGAGCCGCTTGGGTTTGAGTCCTGGTGCTGCCACTTAGCATCCGTGTCACCTTGAGGAAGTCTCTTCATCTCCATTTGCCTTGAGTTTCCCATCTGTGGAATGGGTATAATGAGTATCAGCTTCAAGAAAATACATTAATGTGGTGAACCTTATTCAAATAAGAAATTTAGAACAGTTCTTAACCCAGAATAAGCACCAGATTCCCATTTGCCATTATGATTTTCTGGGCCTTGTATTCAAGAACACAGGATTGAGGAAGTTAACGCTACATCAAGGGAGATCAGACATTTACTGACAGTGGATTGCACCAGCAGAGGATTGCCCGGCATCAAGTTGAAATGTGTATGAGTGTGAATTCATTATTGTGGTAGATAAATCATTTGTTTTTAGGTCTGAGATTATCTGTGATGAAAGACATTTTCGTGATGAAATTCATGGTTGGAATCTGTTGGCATAGAAACTGTTGAACTGTTGCTGTCCCTTCCTGGAAGAAAGGAGAGAGAGAGAGAGAGAGAGGGAATGAAGTAATGATTTAGACTGAGGGTCAGTAGCAGGTACAGCAGTGTGGGTGGAACTCTGAGAAAATGCATTCTGTCGAGGTGCTCCCACTGGTCAAGCCTTCGGGTTTTCGGTCCAGCTGCAAAACTGGGGACCTCGTGCCTCCTCCGGGGGCTTGTAACTTTGTTGGGACCGTGAACCCCACTGGCAACCTGGTAAATCCTAAGAGTCCCTTCTCAGAATAATATTTTAAATCCAAAAAGTAGGATACATCATATTACAAAGGAAACCAATTAATGTTGTGAAATGCCGTTATTCAGTGAGTGATGAATATTTTCTTCTAAAATATTTTAAAAGGAATTTATGGTATATTAATAGGTGTTTTTCATTCAAATTCATTAAATAAAATATATCCTGGAGAGTCTGAAAACTGCGGTGATTTCAAAGTAGCAATGAGCATGAATGATACTTCCTTTGTGTACTGTGACTGGAAGGTACCTATGACCTTCATATCAACTGCAATGGATGCAAAGGTCTCCGACCCTGTTTCTGACTCTGCCACAGGCTCGGCACTTTCTGGGGGAGAGGGTCATATTCTCTATCTTGATTGCCATGCAAATTATATGGTTGTAAGAGTTTGTCGAAACATATTGAACTATACATGTAAAATGAGCACGTTTTATTGTGTGTATGTTATGTTGCTCTTAAAAGTTGCATGAATGAGTGAGTGAAATGAATGAATAAAGTTTGCATGATTGTAGCATTCTGAGGGAGGGAGCTGCTGAGTTTCTACCAACTGAGAACATCATGAATCCTTTGTTTAAAAAAAAGAATTTATTTATTTTTAGAGAGAGGGGAAGGGAGGGAGAGAAACATCAATGTGTGGTTGCCTCTCCCATACCCACTACTGGGGACCTGGCCCACAACCCAGGCACGTGCCCTGACTGGGAATCGAACCAACAACCCTTTGGTTTGCAGGCCGGCACTCAATCCACTGAGCCACACCAGCCAGGGCTCACAAATCCCTGAAGGCAGCTCAGGTAAGCAGGGTCCAAACAAGAGACTACTGACCTGCCATTTTCCTTATTCCGGAAGGCACAGCTTTGCCTGGTGAAGACCACAGAATTGCCTATTTTCATAAGGATTGTTAGATATCCATCATACTCATGAAAGGAAAAAAAAAGTTTTCTGGGTCTTTCCTTTGCCGGACACCCTGGAAACTGGGGGATCCGAGCCCCCCTTATAGAGCCCTTCTCCTTCCCGGGGTTCTGTCCCCTCCGCTGTGTGAAACATCCCTTCCTGCTCACCCAGGGTTGCCACGGAGGACTTTTTCCTCCTGGCGTCTGCTCTTGCAAGTCGGGTTCCCGGTGGCTCCTACCACCTACTGTCTGCACCGCCTGTTTCCTGAGCGGGGCGGCCTGGCGAGTTTGTGTACTACCAGGAGCTGGCAGCGTAGCACTGTGGACTGGCTGCTGGCGCAGAAAAACTGAGCCGAGTCCCCTGGCCCAGTGGGCTGGATTTCCAGGCTGCAGGGTGCGTTTCGGGGACATTGAAATGAGAATCGCTCCTGGACCGCTTCTGCTTTCTGAACGATTTCTTCATTCTGTAGGTAAACCAAAATCTCGAGCTCTCCTTCCGGCTTCCGATGATACCAATAAACATAGCTATGTCCTTTTCTGGGGACGCACTCCATCCTCGCTTTCTGTTCTTTTCCTTTGACCAGATGTCTGGGACTCTGGATGACCTCGTCGTCCACAGAGCCTGTGGAGGAAGAGACAGAAAGTGGAGGAAAAGCCCAGGAGGCCGCCCAGCATTGCAGGCCCGGGAGAAACCCCGGCACCCGAAGCCCCAGGGTCACCGCAGGAACCCACCTGCTCCCCAGACACAGAGGGCCACACAGCCGAGAAGCTTTAGGCACATGGTTGGCTCAGGAAAAGAGCGGTGGCAGGCGGCCATCCCTCGTCAGCAACCTCCTTGTGACTCGGTCGCTTTGGACAGAGCCCCCAGGTACACGAGACTGACACATTTCAGAGGAAGTGGGGGAGGCAAGAAGAGCTGGGGTGGATTCGCTGGTGTGCATTTCCAGCTGCTTTTATCTTTTTCCCTGCCTCTGCTCTTTCACCATTTTTGCTATGAAGTCACTTACACGTCACTTATTTCTTTGCTTGTTTAACCTGTCTGTTTGCCTCCCCCCTTCTCCCTTCCACGTCTGATGAATGATACAGCTTGGGGTATATCAATCACAGCTTTTACTGTATGTATAAAGCCACGTAGCAGCTTCTTACAGTAAAAAAATTAAATGCTGAGCTCCGGTAGGGTGGCTCAGTTGGTTGGAACGTCATCCTGGACACCAAACGGTTGAGGGTTTGATTCCCAGTCAGGGCACGTACCTAGGTTGTAGGTTCAATCTCTGGCTAGGGAGCATGTGGGAGGCAACAAATTGGCATTTCTTTCTCTCCTTTCCCCTCTAAAATCAATGCACATATCCTCGGGTGAGGATTACAAAGCTAAATGTTGAATATGCAAAGCAATATTTATGACAAATATGCAATGCATCTAGGAAACAACAGAATGAGTACTTTTCCCTGAACCAATCAATGTAGAAAATAGATTACCACTGAGAATTTTTAAGCCTCTATGTTATTTTTTAAGATTTCATTGTTCTTTTATCACCATGTCCAGGTAACCATAACTCTGAAGTTTATATTTTAATTCACTTGTTTTTCATTATGGGCTCTGCCATTCATGTAAAAGCCTGTAAATTATGTATTATTTAATGTGGTATGCCTTTGAAAGGCATCGAAGGGGGAATAATTCTGTTCCTTCTTTTTCCTGTGACATGGTCATTTTTCACTCAACGCTGTGTGAAATTAAAATGTTGATGCATATAATTTTAGATAACTAATTATTACTAATGTATAGCACTCTGCTCTATTCATTCACTAGAATGTATCACCCACTCTTGAATGGGTGTACACTGTTTTTTTCTCTAGGTGTTTATGCTACTAAAATGGGACTGTATTTTTGTGCGTTTCTCTGCATACCTCAATGCAGGATTTTCCTATGCCTGGGAATGTAAGGACCGCCTTAGGGTCACGTTGTCACCTTTCCGTGATGTGACAGAATGCTTTCCAAATGAATCAAGCCAACCAACTAGTCCCATCAGCAGTTTATGAATGTTTTCCCATGCTCCACATTTAAGACTCAATTGGCATTTAAAGTATTTTTTAATTTTTTTCTGTATTAAGGTCCAAACCATTTCTCACTGCAGCTTTAGTCTGCATCCTTCTGACAACTAAGGAGACCGAACATATTTTTTATATTTATAGGCCGCCAGTGTTGTCTGTAGGCTGCCCTTTGCCCCGATTTCTTTTGGGCTGATTGGCTGGTATTCATGTGGCACAGTTCTTGACAGCTTCTGGGTGACAAGCCTGTGTCAAACCTGGTCACACGTGCTGCTCCTCCCGTTCCAGTCTGGGGCTTCTGCGTCACTCTCTCCGGGATGGTGTGTTGTTGTCGTTGCTGAATTTCTTAACTTGGTAGAGCTTACCATTTGGGGGAGGGTTGCACTTCGTCATTCTCTAAGAAATGCTCCCAATGCTCAAGTTTATACAGATACACTGCCATGTTATTGACCCAAACAGTGAACATTTACAACTTTGCAGTCAAGCCCTTAACTCATGTAGAGCTTCTTTCTGCTTCTGCTCTGAGGAGAGGAGTAATTCCTCTTTCTCTCTGGGAACAACCACTTGTCCCACAGCACCTGCTGTGACTACCCCATTCCCTGTAATGATGGGCAGACATCTGTGTGGGCGTATTCACAATGTGTATGCATACTGTTGTTTCCCGTTGGTCTGTTTACTTACTACGCCTGTTCGTTCTCCTGAATTATGAAGTAACTGAATGATTGGCAGGGCAAGTCACCTCTCTCGGCGCGTCTCCAGGGTTTGCTTCCCTCGTCTTGTCCCTCTTTTTTCACTTCCCTTTCAGATTACTTTTGTCCAATTTCACTTTTAAGAAAGATATCTCTTGTAACTTTGGTGAGTGTTACATTGCCTACATAGATGATATTCAGAAATTGGAATACCTTTATGAGTGGGTTTACTTATTCACATTCATGGTCCACATCTCCACTTATTTCACGTTTTTAAAGTGTCTTTCTCTAAAATTTTAATAATCCTCTGCAGGAAGGTGCTGCTTGTCTTCTAATAGATTTGCTCTTAGCTTTTGTGTTGTATAGTTTATGCTACTGTCTATGAATGGTCTCTCTCTTTAAGATACATCTTTTGACAGTTGGCTGCTAGTACATGGAAATAAAACCGACTCATAGTTATGTGAAATTCGGGAAACGCATGACATTTTGTTATTAATAGTGAAATGCTTCCTTAGATTCCTGTGGGTGCTCTCACCCTTTATTTCTCGTCCCACTGGCTGGAGGTTCAGCACACTGCAGGACTGAAAGGGGGGTGGCATTGATTTACTTATTTACCGATTTTGAATACGCTGTATAACTACAGGTACAGCTACATGGTAAATTCTACGGTGGCAGGGGTGGGGGTGCGGGCTGTTTACAAAGTGTAAGATCAGATCCTGCTATTTCAAGGACCTATTGGCATCCCAGGATGCCTGCAAATCATTCTCCAGCCAGCACCTACTGCATCTCACCTGAGGTACCTGAAGTAGCTAACAATTTTCAGATGAAGGAAGATCTGCGCCTGCTCTTTGCGCTCCAGAGGTATTTCACAGAAAGACCCACATCACCCCCTAGTGGTCAAAGGAGCAAGTTCATCCGCTGCTCTCTGATCTCTCACTGCCTTCGCCTTCCCTGAGTTGCTGAATGGGGCGTAGCCTGCCCCACGCTGTGCAGCGGCAGTCTGGTACCTTGGCGTGGTAACTGTGTATGCATAGCGTTGTTACTAGTAATTAGTTGCACGATTATCCAGTTATTAGTCTAGTATTGACCGATGGCTTATCAGTACAATTTGCTCCTTCCACCTTTTCCAGGCACCATTCAAGGTGACTGCACCGTTACACCCTCTCCGAAGTCTTCTGCTCCTCTCCGTGTGTACTCTATAATCCGGGGATCCTGTGCGCTTTCATTTTTCCAATTATGCCATGTGTCCCGAATTTCTACCCCCACCCTGATCCATTCTCTGAGTCCATGGCTTCTGCAACAACTGCTTTCTGCGTGTTTCCAAGCAGACTCTGTCTCGAAGGCACCCCCAGTTTCCAGTAAGCCATGATCTTCCTCCCACGTGGCCCCCAAGTCCCTCCAGCCGTGGGCGTCACCCTCAGTCCTCCCTACCGCTCGCCCCTGCTGCCTATCAATGGCCAAGTCCTTCAATTTTACTCCCAACACGCCTTTTACGTTTCTCAGCGTCATCCCAGCTACGCTGTCACCTGCCTGCACACCTGTGGGACAGAGTTCTTTTCTCTGCGGCAGCTCTTTCCACACTGCCCCTTACTTCTTGCACGGCAGCCAGGACGATTACAAAACATGCACATGCATGCTCACACGCACACACACATCTGGTTACTACAGAAGTCAAATGCCTCAAACCTCAGGGGCAGGGCAAGGGGTACACACAGGAATTCTCTGCATCGTCTACTTAATTTTTCTGGGAACCTAAAACTGCTCTTAAAAACTCTATGAAAAAACTCAATGGCCCCCATTACATTGTTGGTCAAATTCCACCTTATATACTTTGATAAGGTCATGAGTGGTCTGATGTCTACCTGCCTGTCTCCCATCACACCTGCACTGCCTCCCTCCTCACGCGCTGCTCCTGCCACGTGACCACATCTTCCCATTCATTGAGCTCACCTGCCCCTTTCCTTCCTGCCTGACAAATTTTGTGCGGGATCTTCCAACCATGCCCACTGGTCCACTCTCCGCCATGCCACCTAATTAACTCCAGCTCTTGGTTGGGATGTGCTTCTGTTGAGTGTGTGCGCTGGGAAGAGAGGGATGCCGAGAAACAAGAGTCTATCACTTACTCCGTCCATCACTGGCTCTTACAGGGTAACTTGGTTTCAAATACAACCTAGCCTAGAGAGTGGAGTGCACAAAACACAAAAGAAACACAGAACTGTGTTTCGTGTACCCAGAACACAAAAAGAAAGTGTTGCACTTCGAAAGAACTGCTTGTTTATGTCATGAAAAATTTGGAGGAAATATAAGACTTCACTGTGGTGGTCCTAGTCCACGGAGGACAGAACACAGATTTGGACTGGAACACATTCAGTGCTGATTGTCACCCTCCCCTAAGATAACGCGTGTGGACAGCGGGCTGCGTCTCAAACAGTCAGCCAGATTAGGAGAGGCAGGGGTGGACACCGCACCCATCCACGCCGACATAGGAGAACTATGGCCTTAAGCTGACTGTCCAGGAGGGAAATCAATGACTGCTTGGCCTAGGCCTGTTATCACTGCCACGCTTCATGCCAGAGCCTAAAATGCTCTTATCTTTTCCCTGCCATTGGCAAAGAAAGTGGTGGGATAATCCAAATATTTTACCAGCTGTCCTGTCTTGGCAGAAGATGCCAACAGAGCAGGAGACTAAAATTAAAATGGGACCCCGGGTTCAGGGGCCATGAAAGCCATCTGGGCGGAGGCGACTGCAGTCAGGTGGGGTGTTTAATCACCAGGAACAATATAGTGATTATCTGCAATGCGGTCATCACACAATGCGGCAGCGTGTCTGTGTCTGAATTGGTTCCCATCTTATTTGTTCAGTTCGACTTTGATCTGGGGCAAAGTCTTACGTCCGTGCCTTCATTTTTACGTGTGATCCTAAGGGTCTACCCCCTGGTTCTCAGGACACAATGCTCTGCATCCTAATCATCCCCAGATCTAATCCCGTCAGCTACGTTTTTTCTCTCCTTTTGAATCTCATTAGCATGGGGTTTGATTAATCTTCACCCTTGGTTTGTAACATACAGGCTCCACTGTTGACACATGGTCATTATTTATTTAAAAATGCTGTAGGTCCTGTGAATCACTCTCCCCACACCTCGTCCAACACAACAGGCAAGGCCGACCGTGACGATATTTAAATCTAGCTTTGTGGTTTTCTCCATCCCGTCTCCTGCCACTCCCCATCCAAGTCGCTCATCAAACACCATCCTGCATTTTTGTCATCATCATTCCTTACCAGTGCGTGTTGGTAACTGCGTGACAACCAGCTCTCTGGAGGAAATACAACAAGTCCTGTTCCGCTGTGTCCGTTCATTACCGTGGTGTAAATATTAGCGCCGTGGCCCGTGGATGTCAAGCTACCAACATGATGTTGCTGAAATCGAGTCGGTCAGCACCCGTGAGCTGGTGAAAGCCCGTGTCAGAAATGCCTGTTTCTTGTTTCCCTTCCCGTGTTACTTCACTGAGTACATTTGTAGCTGTGAAAACTATTTTCTGGATTTTGCTGGTTTTAGCTTCATCAAAGTGCCTCATGCTTTACTTAATCTTATCAGGGTCAGTTCTTGCCCTGCTATTTCATATTACCTGGCTAAGTTTCACCTGTAACATTGCTCATCACTGGCGTCCGCTCATTTTGACTGATGTGTGCAGTTTTCCGTTGCATGAGTGCCCTTCGGACCTAGTGGAATTCCTGGGTCATGGGACATAAGGGTGATCAGCTGTGTGACATAATGCCTAACTGTTTCCAAATATCGCGTCTGCTCCTACCAGCAATCCAGTGGATCCGCACCTGAACAGTTTGCATTTCAAAGCTCTATTTTGTTACTCAAATGGATACAAAGGGACCTATCACTGTGTCTTAGCTCACATGTTGCCGACCTCCCCTGTGAAGTTAGTGATCTCCTCAGCTGGTTACTGGTCATGGATGTTTCTTCTATTAAATGTATGCCACTCTCTTTTACTTATATTTTTTATTGGGTCATACAAGACGTGTGGTCGATGTAATTTTTTTGATTTTCCCTAGGAGAGGGTTTTTCGGAGGGGCTCACACTCACTGCTCCACTGACTGTCTCCTGGTTTCTGAGAGAACTTTCTAGGTCTGTAGACAAGCCACGCTGTCTGAAGTCTTTCTTGTGTGCTCCGTCTGCCTTCTCTCCCCTTCCACACCTTTCTCAAGAGCCAGCTCAACCAACACCTTCAGTAAAAACACTGTATTTGGCACATCATCAGGTTTGTGCATGAGATCTGTCCCTGGCTGTCCTACGACTGTACCTCCAGGGCCTCGGATGGTGACAGGATGGTGCTGAATGTCTTGGAGAGCCGAATGCCACTGTTATAGAAAATATACAGTGTTTTATAGAAGCATTTCAAGATCTACCTAGGGGATTATGTGCAAATCTACCCAAGAACATATAATTAGTATAGGGCAGAGTCAGAAAAAAAAATCCAGGTCGAATAAATTTCAGCCCGAGAATCTGTTCACGTCTGTTGGCCACTTCACAGGCCTGGCTCCAGGTCATATTTGGATGCTCTGCTCTCTTTCTTCTTTTTATCTCTTTCCACCCTCTCCCCTCTCTCCTCTCTCTCTCCACACACAGATGGCTCCATTGGAGGAGCTGTGGTTTCCCTCCTCCACACCCCCTTCACAGGGCCCCCCGGGCTGGGTGCCTGGGGAGAGGGGCTGAGGTTCTTGCCCGGGCCTCTGGTCTCTGCCCAGCGCTGTGTCTCTACCAGCACAGAAGTACAGGCCGCTGTGTTCAGGACGCGCACTGGCCACCGTCAGAGCTGAGAAAGTCTGGTTTGGGTGGCTGATGGGAAAGCTGTCCTGGGGGAAGCCTTGCTCGTGTGTGGCGGGCGAGCCCACGTTGGAAGTTGCCATCAGTACCAGGCCCTGATTTGGGAACTGCTGATACCAAAACACAGTTAAGGCCTGAAAGTCCACTGCACGGCACTGGATGGTCACCGGGGTCCCACGTGGACAGACGACCCTGCTTGGATGCTGAGAGACGAGAGCACCGAGCCCGGAGCCTGCAGGGACAGAGGGCAGAGCCATGAAGGAGGCTAGCAGGACCAGTCCCAGCTGACCACAGGGAGGAAACTCAGGGCCTCACCCCCTGCCCCTTCCCCCTTTCCTCCAGCCCCCAGAGTCCTGTTTGTTGGTGAGGTCTCCCTGTCAGACTCCCTGGGACCGGAAGTCCCCATGTGCCCTGACTGGTGAGCTCTCACTTAACCCCCGCCATTGCCATCAGCATAGAAAATCCACCAGCTCTGGCCACCAATTCACTCATGCCAGCACCCACACACACTCGCC
>PVKM010033127.1:0-16108 GCA_004027735.1 Carollia perspicillata
CCATATATTACTTTCTAATAGTGAAAATTATTGGGTTATCTTGGCTTGCGTGAAATGTACCCTAATTTATTACAATACAGTTATACTTTAAAAATTATTTAATAACTTTTCACTTAGACAAAGTCTTCTCAGGAATGAATGACAGTCAGTGAGGTAAAATAACAATGGATGTGTTTTGTAGTTACTGATAAACAGTGTTTTCTGAAAATAATCCAAAGAATCTTGTCCTTGGTGGCTTAATTTTCTCACATTTCATTATGATGCAAATTTTACAGAATAAAAGAAATAAATGATATATACATCATTATATATGTATTTCATAGAAATGATGAAACTGCTATAAACTAAGTGAAAAAATGTAGAATGATTAAAATTGGAGATCATCTTTAATAAAAATAATTAAATCTGATTTTTAAAATTATATTTTATTGATTATGCTATTACGATTGTCCCATTTCCCCCCTTCATTCCCCTCCACCCTGCACACCCTCTCCCACCCACATTCCCCGCCTTTAGTTCATGTCCATGTGTCATTGGTTCTTTAGCTTCTATATTTCCTAAACTATTCTTGCCCTCCCCCTATTTTCTACCTACCATCTATGCTACTTATTCTCTGTACCTTTTCCCCTTCTATCCTCATCCCACTCCCCTGTTGCTAACCCTCCATTTCTGTGGTTCTGTTCCTGTTTTGGTTGTGTGATTAGTTTGTTTCTGTTTTTGTTTTAGGTGTGGTTGTTAATAGTTGTGAGTTTGCTGTCATTTTACTATACATGTTTTTTATCTTCTTTTTCTTAGATAAGTCTCTTTAACATTTCACATAATAAGGGCTTCGTGATAATGAATTTCTTTTATTTGACCTTATCTGAGACGCACTTTATCTGCCCTTCCATTCTAAATGAAAGCTTTGCTGGATAGAGCAATCTTGGATGTAGGTCCTTGCCTTTCATGACTTGGAATACTTCTTTCCAGCTCCTTCTTGCCTATAAGTTTTCTTTTGAGAAATCAACTGACAGTTTCATAGGAACTCCTTTGTACGTTACTGTCTCTTTATCTCTTGCTGCTTCTAGGATTCTCTCCTTCATTTTAATCTTGGCTAATGTAATTATGATGTGCCTTGGTGTGTTCTTCCTTGGATCCAACTTCTTTGAGACTCTCTGAGCTTTCTGGACTTCCTGGAAGTCTATTTCCTTTGCCAGATTGGGAAGTTCTTCTTTATTATATGTTCAAATAATTTTTCCATTTGTTTCTCTTCCTCTTCCCCTTCTGGTACCTCTATAATGTGGATGTTGGAATGTTTAAAGGTGTCCTGGAGGTTCCTAAGCCTCTCCTCAATTTTTTGATTTCTTGTTTCTTTATTCTTTTCTGTTTGATTGTTTCTTTCTTCCTTCTGGTCCACTCCATTGATCTGACTCCCAGTTTTCTTCCGATCACTATTGGTTTTCTGTGCATTTTCCTTCATTTCACTTAGTGTAGACTTCATTTTTTCATCTAATCTGTGACCAAATTCAACCAATTCTGTGAGCTTCCTGATCACCAGTGCTTTGAACTGTGCATCTAATGGGTTGGCTATCTCTTGGTCACTTACTTATATTAGCTCTGGAGCTTTGATCTATTCTTTTCCTTGGACCATTTTTTTTTTTTTGTCTCATTGCACCTGTCACATACGAGGGTCAGAGCCTTAGGTGTTCACCAGGGTGGGGCAACTCTGTTGCTGGGTTGTGAGCTGTATGTGGGGGTGGGGTCCAAGAGGGATCAATCGTCCCTCATTCTGATCTCTGTCAGATCCCAGACCCCTCCATGGTTGGGATCCCCCCAAGCAAATTGGGCCCTTCTGGTGCTGGTTCCCAGTGGGTGAATTTGTGCACATTCTAGGACCCTGTGGGTCTCTCCAACAAACTCTCCTGTGAGGTTGGGAATCACTACCTGCACCTTAACCCCCAGAGGTGTTTTCAGTCAGTGTTTTGAGGCTTTATTTCCCAGCACTGGGGCCCTGGGTTGCGCAGTCTATCTCGCTCCCCAGCTATCTGCACACAAATATGGGACCACCTGGTCAGCCGCCTTGTGCACCAGGCCCCACTTCACAATCGCTAGCTGCCACCTGTATGCCAGAGGTGCTTTGCAGGCCCCGTGCCTCTGCTTTTTGTGCCACGACCCATCTGTGTTTTGCTGCCTGACTCCGCCCCACTTACTGGTCTGGATGGATATGTCTATTTTATCTCCTTGGTTGTCCAACTTCCTTACAGTTCAGTTTTTTTTGTCAGTTTTGGTTGTTATTTTGTTTCTAAATTATTGTTGTTCTTATTTTGGCTGTTCAAGGAGGCACAGTGTATCTGCCTCCATCTTGGCCGAAGTTCTAAATCTGATTTTTATACAGAAGATAACTACATTTATTTGGGGTTATGAACAATTTGTTCTGCCCCTGATTTTTGAAATGTTTAGCTTAAATTATACTTTCACAGACATGTACCTTAATTTTTTCCTTTATAAAATGTAAAGATCAGACTAAATGATCTCTAAAGTTCCTTTCAAATCTTCATTATTATATTTAAACATATATGCATGTATGAATATACATACATACAAGATATGTCCAGAAGCTACCCATCTATGTATTATGAAACAGAGACATTTATTGAAGAAGATGACAAGATACAAGAAACACTGTACATAGGACAATGATGCCTCAGTTCCTTTCAGAGCATGCACCTTGGGACCTCTCACAGTTCTCCCAATTATCATCAGCTGCCCCATTGTATTTTCCTGACTCTCATCAATGGTCTGGAATCTCTTCCATTGCAAAGGTGATTTTAGTTTTGGGAAAAGTCAGAATTCACAAGGCACCAAATCAGGGCTATAGGGGAGCAGGGTCACCTGGGTGATTTGATGTTTTGCCAAAAACTCTGCATAAGATGTGATATGTGAGTGGGCACATTGTCATAATGAAGCTGCCAAATCACCAGTTGTCCATAACTGTGGCCCTCTGGATCATCTGAATAGTTTTTGCAGAAGAATGTTCAAGCTTAACACAAAGTCTGATGCAGATTCATTGTTCTACTCATTTTGAATGTGATAGCCACACAGTACACATGCTCACTCAAGAGCATCTACTGTCCCCACTGACTAGTACAGTGAGGTCATCAGTGTTCACACATGTGCATTCCAGTCCACCCTCCTTGGCTGCCTGTTTACATCAATGTCACACAAACCATTCTCATTTTATTAACAATGGTTGGTCTTCTTCAGGACAGACATCATATAATCAGATTATATACAATGACATCATTTCCACAACATCTACTCATTTTCTGAATAAAATTTATATGGTCAAATTTATGTTGAATCAATTCCATATAATGGCAGAGGTTGTTCTTTCGTATGATTCCTCTGATTGCCCCCAAAGGCAAAGTTATCTGCCCATTTCAAATTTGTTCACATCCACTGTGATGGACAAAGCCACTTTTCTCTGTGGGTAGCATTGTCTGCTTGGCCATTGTTATGCGATGATGCATCCGGTGTGGTATGACATTGTGTGTGTGCATGCACTATCAACATAACCACATAGATGTTTTCAGACTACTCGTACTACATGTAGTATCTTTTTTAATTACAGTCTCTGTTCTTACAAAAACAATTTTAGGTAAAACTATCACAAGAGACAGGCCACAGCAGTAGGTTACAGTATCAAAATACCAGTGAGTGCATTTTCCACATTAATTTAGAGCATGTGGCAATGAAAAGTGGCCTCTATGTGAAACCATGTCCAGCAATGACTCAGTCTTTGTCCTTCAGTGTTGTCAGCCTTTATTTCTCTCAAATTAAGGAAATAATCAATAACATGCATTGCAGCTATTTCTATTCTGTGGTCTACAAGGCAAACAGCATCAGTTGTAAAATAAAATAAAAATAAATGACAAAGAATCTTGTCATCACTGGAAGTAGTGAACCACAGAAGCTAATGACATTTATAACCTTTGTCTTCAAAGCCAGAAATTCTCTATGATGCTGAAATTGTGTTCTCTGAGCCTAAAGAACAAGAGTGATTAAGCCACTCTGTATAGTAGCCAGTGCAGTATGAACACTGGCTTAATAAATGCTTAATTGATCATATTCTTGGCAGACACATCCTAACAACAACAAACGACCTTTGAAAAACTATCTTATTTCATATTTTCCAGTGGCACACACAGTCATCCAGAATTCTGAAGACAGATGTGACTTTGTATGCAAAAGATGAAAGAAAGTAGATCAAACTTTAACAGAACTTCAAGTTTTAAGTGTCTCATTATTTTTCTTGCTGTTTTCTGTTTTAATGTAATGATGAGTGCACATAACACAGATATATGGGGAATGAATATATAACTATATACCTTTATTTCACACTTTTAATATTTGAATTTTCCTTTTTTATATCGTTCAGCATAAAGATTATATCAATAAACAAGATAACTGATTCTTTTTCTCCTCTGTGCTTCCATCTTTCTCTCCCTTCCTTCTTGTGTAATTTTATCTAGATAGAACCAAATGAGCCTTAGTTATTCCGTATTTGAAGTGAAAATTTAGTTGATTCTTATTTCCTGGTAATTGACCTCAGAATTTTTTTTAGTTACATTTATTGTGATTATTCTTTTTATTTGCATTGGCTAGTTTTGTGTGGTGATTTCTTCTTAGATTTCTCTTCTTAGATTCTCTTGCACATTTGGGAATGTTTTGAAACTCAAACATTTAGCCACTACAACTGTTTGAGAAAAAATTTAAGAAAAGGATCTTTCCAAAGTATGAATATAGTTTAAGTGTCCAGTGCAATGTGCATGAGGATGGGGCAACTATGTAGATCTCAGAGCCTCCAAAGTAGATTTTTCTGGACAGAAGCTCATCAGGATTATGAAAGAAGCACAGTAGGGGCCAGGTAGAATGGACCGAGACTTTGGCAACCTATAGTCTAACCCTGGACTTCTCACTTACTAGCTGTAGGTGTATAGATAGGCTATATAGATTTTAGATCTCAGCTTTCATATCTTTCAAATGAAAAAAAAATCCCATGACCTATTAGCTACAATCTTTAAAGTTTATGATTCTAAATAAATATTAAAGGCAGCAAAAACTCATCTGAGAAAAAGTAATCACAGATGTTGATTTCAATGCCATATTATATTTTTCACATATGATTCATCTCATGTAGTATAAGTAAAACAACTTTTACTGCCTTTTGATAAACATTTGCTAATTTTCTGGAAAATTTGGCCAACATAGATTTGGTGAACTATGTGATTCAGTTTGATGTATATAATCATAAAAACATGTTCTTCATCATCAGCTCCATAAAGTCTCAATTTAAAATCTTTCTTCAATAAATAGTTATGAGGCTAAAATTTAAACAAGAAATTACAGAATGTCAATTAAGATAGTTAAATGTATAATTTCTTTAATTTATAAAATAAATACTAAAAACCACCTTTTCATCAGTTTGGTTACAATTCACATTTCAAATGTAAACAATGCACATGCCTTTGAAAAGTCTTAAAGTCAGAAAGATAGAAAATATCTATTTTGCTATATAATCCTCTTAACATGTACATGCCAGATGGTGTTTCATATCAGGTCAGCAATGATGAAGGAATCTGGTTTTAAATCTAAGATTCTGGGGAAAAATGAGTAACTAGGGGTTACTTATTTATAATAGCATTTTTTTCTCTGAAATTCAACCATTTGTAATAATTTTTGATATGTTTCTGTCTGTGCATATGGATTTATTTTTCTTATTTCATTTCTATTATACCTTGTTGGGATTCTGCAAGGTTATTTATGATGTGATTAGACATTTTTCTCAATCTTTGGAACCCAATAGCCAAGTAATAATTTGACCTTCAGATATTTCAAACTGAAACTTAGTAACTAGTCTAGGAAATATAAAATCAATGATTCATAAAGAGGGAAAATAAATAAAAATTCTATTAAGTATGAATTAGAATAATACTTTTCTAATTCACTTGAAAGAAATAAATTATAAGATTTAATGACCTGAACTCTGCTGCTAAAATAAAGCATAAATAAAATTCCTCTATATAACAATAGCATATTTCATTTTCATAAACCTGGCTGACTTTAGAGAATGAATTTAAGCATTTGTATTGTAGAAATGCAAAAAATTAAATTCTTACTCAATCCACTCATTTTTACTATTGTCTTTATTTCTCTCAATCCCTATTTTTAGATGACATGATGGTTTATGGCATTAAACTGATCCAAAAGAATTTATCGAATATTCTGCTGTTTACCTTCTTTTTAATGTCCATATACAATAATCATTTGGATCTATGGCCGTGACTGCATCCAATCTATAAAATAGAGAACACACTTTTAAGTAATACATATTGGCTGGATTATGTAAATCCAGCCCCCAACTCCCAGCCAAGAAATGAAAAAAAAAAGTTTCACTTTAGCGTGATAGCACACAGAACTCTGTGGACCTACTTCCTAGTAAAAATAGTTTTTAAAAATTGTAAGTCTCTGGAAATTGTTCCAAGGAAGGCAAACATGGGTCTTGTGATGCATAAATTAAGAAATATTTGAGAAAATCTGTGAAAACTGCTGTGCCCTCTTCCATCAATTGAACACTCAGCTCCTGGAGATTTACTCAGAGAGAGGTGTGTTATTTTTCCCACTCCTAGCTCCAGACCTGTAGGTCAGTGATTTTGCAATGGAAAACATCAGGCTGTAGCATGAAGAGCTCCCTATCCCTTGCTATAGGAACTGACCTCATGCGCAATAGCATGCAGAAAATTTGAAGCTGAAGTACATTCTCAAAAACTGTGGTTATGACAAAAGGCAATTGGGAGGAGATTGGTAAGTTTACTGGAGACTTAGGGTGAACTGTAAAATGGCTACTTTGCTGGGGAGGAAAAAGCAGGCAAATTAAGTCTCCTCCCGGGGTCAAAATCCCAAACACAGATTTCAGGAACTATCCCTTAAAATGATCACAAAATTATTGGATGACTCTGTCAAGTGATTTATACTGGATAACATTATTGAAATAAGAGCACAATAGACCTGCAAGTAGTGGACCTGGGTATGGTAAGGGAAGGAGCTAATAAAAGAGCCCTGGAAAACATCCACATCATCCCACAGTGACCATGGGCATATCCAGCACATCCCTCTCTGAGGAGCAACGTCGGAGCATTCGTGCTGATGGGAATGGGAGGGGGGCTTGGCAATGTTGGCAGAATAGACTTTACAGAGAAAATATCACTAAGCAAATAATAATAAGCCTCAAGGGTATGGGGAAATACCCAGAGTTGCTAAAACATTACCTAAAATGTCAAGTTTCCAATAAAAAAAAATGAGAACTGCAGAGAAACAGGAAAGTATGATCCATACACAAGGGGGAAAGGCAGACAGCAAAAAATGCTGTGATTGCAACCAGATGTGGCATTCAACAGACAAAACCTTCGAAGTAACCATTATAACTATGCTCAAAGAAGTAAAAAAAAATGAGTAAAGAAGTAAAGGAGGTTATAATGACAATATTATATCCTACAGATAATATCAAAACAGTATCAATTAAGAGAGATTATCTTAAAAGCTTAAAGGCTGGGATTGAAAAGAAGAAATAAATGAGGCAAAAATTCAGTGTATTTGAACTGAATTAGTGCCTTGAAACAGTTTGACAAAGATTATACAATCTGCCCTGCCTGGTGTGGCTCAGTGGATTGAGTGCTGGCCTGCAAACCAAAGGGTCGCTGGTTCAATTCCCAGTCAGGGCACATGCCTGGGTTGCAGGTCAGGATCTTGGTGGGGAGAGTGCTAGAGGCAACCACACATTGATGTTTCTCTCCCTCTATTTCTCCCTGCCTTCCCCTCTAAAAGTAAATAAATAAATCTTTAAGATAAAAGATTATACAATCTGGGAAATGAGAAAATGAATAAAGAAAAATGCAGTGTAGTGAAACACAGAAGCTAAACAAGTGCACCAGCACATGCATGATGACAGTACCAGAGGAAAAGGAGAAAGAGATCGGAGTCACAAACTCTTCAGAAACAATGACTGAAAACTCCCCAGATTTATTGCAAACATTAATCTACACATCCAGGAAACTCAACAAACTCCAGGTAGAGTAAACCCAGAGATTCCCAATCGGACACAGCACAGTAAAATTGTTTAAAGTTGCACTGACCAGTGCGGCTCAGATGGTTGGACTGTTGTCCCATAAACTGAAAGGTCGTTGGTTCAATTCCAGTTGTGGCACCTGCCTGAGTTGTGGGTTTGGTCCCACGTCAGGGTGCATTAGTGTGCAACAGTGTGCACACAAGAGGCAACCGATCTATGTTTTCTCTCTCACATCGATGTTTCTCTCTCTTTCTGCCTCCCCGACTTTCTAAAAAGCAAATAAATAAATAAAATCTTTTTTAAGCATGCTGAAAGTGAAAGACAAGGAGAAATATTGCAAGAAGAAAAACACTCTAATTTACAAAGGAATACTTGTAAGAATAATAGGTGACTCCCCATTAGAAACAATGGAGGCCAGAAAGAAGTGGGATATATACTAAAAGTGCTCAAAAATAAGAATTCTATATTGAGCAAAACTATGTTGCATAAATGAACATAAAATAAACATGCTCCCAAACAAAACCAAGAATATGTGTTGCTAACAAAACTACTTTACACAAAATACAAAAGGAAAACCTTCAGGCTGAAAGTAAAGGGCCCTAGACAGTAACTGGAATCAACATGAAATGGGAAAGGCAATGTTAAAGGTGATAATATAACTGTAAAACATAGTACAGATGCATATTTATTTTCCCCTCTCTGTACTGACTTAAAAAGCTATCTTATATTATACAGATAATGTATTATTTGGCCTATCACATATAGATATGTGATACAATTGGCAATAGTAGTAAAAGGGAGGTGAGTGAAATCGATGCTGTTTGGCTAAAGAATTGATTCCAAATAGATCCATAGGAAAAAATGAAGAGATCCAAAAATTATAAATAAGAAGGTTGCTTAGCAAGTGCTATGCTTATTATCTCTGCTTTCTTCTTTTAGCTTCTATCAAAGACATAAAACTATATAATATAATAATTATAAATTCAATGTTTAAATGGTTTAAATGTTTTAAACATTTACAGATATAGTACTTATTAAAATATCACAAAAGGATAGAAAAAAGAATAGAGTTATAGGAATAACAGTTCTATATATGCCTAGAATTAAGATAGTGTAAATCAGAGGCTGAATCTTATAAATTTAAGATTTGTATGTATGATAGACCTTAGAGCAAATACTGACATTGCTCAACAATTGTAGTGAAAAAATTATTGAGGTAAGTAAAATGCTACACTAAAAATATTCACTTGCAAAAAAAAAGCAACAAAGAAGTAGAGAAATTATATGATACATACAGAAAACAAAGTAAAATGGTTGACATAAACCCAGTGGTAAAAAATGGCACTGAATGTGAATAATTTAAACAACCCAATCAAAATGCAAAGATTATCAGAACAGAACAAAATAATATCCACCTATTTGCTGTCTACAGGACACTTTAGTTTCAAAGATAAAGCTAGAGTGAAAGTAAAAGACAGGGAAAAGATATATCGTACAACCAATAGCCACGAGAAAGCTGAAGTGAATCAACTAATACACACAAAATATAGGCTTTCAAACAAATAATATTACTAGAGATAAAGAGGGATATCTTACAGTGATTAAGGTCAGCCCATCAATAGGATATAAGTATTATCAATGAATATGTACTTATCAGTATAATAGCAAAATATCTGAAGCAAAAACTGACAGAAATGGAGAGAGAAATAAACAATATGCTAAGTGAAATAAGCCAGGCGATGAAAGACAAATACCATATGATCTCACCATTAACAGGAACCTAATCAACAAAATTAACAAGCAAGCAAAGTATAGCCAAAGACATTGAGAACAGGCTGACAGTGACCAGAAGGGAGAGGGGAAAGGATAATGGGGAAAAAGGGTGAAGGGTTTGCAGGAACAATTATAAAGGACATATGGACAATAGCAAGGGGGGTTGGAAATGGGGGAAGGAAGTGGGGAGGGCTGGGGTGGTGGTGGGGAGGCGTCGGGGGAAAAGGCAGAAAACTTGAACAATAATTAAAAAAAATTTAAGAATGAATTTAGAACCTTACTTCATATTATATCCTCAAATTAACTTGAGTCAAAGACCTAACTGTGAATTCTAAAACTATAAATTTACTAGAATAAAATTGAAGAGTAAATTTTGACTATTGATTCAGTACTGGATTCTCATACATGGCATCAATAGCATGAGCCACAAAAGAAGAAAATACATAAATGGACTGCATCAAAATTAAAACTTGTACTTCAGAGGACACTAAAGAAAGTGACAAATAACACAGAAATGTGAAAAATAATTGTGAATCATATATCTGATAAGGAACTTTAGCTATAATATATAAAGATTGACATCTCAATAACAAAAAGAGAAATAACCCAATTCAAAAGTGCACAAAGGTTCTTCTGCATGGATATTTCTCTGAAGACAATATACAAACTGTCAATAAGCACCTGCAAAGATACTTGACACCATTACTAATCATGGAAATGCAAATCAAAACCACAAACAAATACCACTTCACAACTACTAGGATAACTAGAATCTAAAAGTCAGGCAGTAACAAGTGTTGATGAGAATGTGGGGAATCCTAACTCTTACACTTTCTGGTTGGTCTGTAAAATGGTGCTGCCTCTTTGGAAAACACTCTGGCAATTTCTCAACTGGTTAAACACAGAGTTTACATATGACCCAGCAATTCCACTCCTAGGTAAATATCCAAGAGAAAAAAAATATGTCCACATGAAGGCTTGTACATTATTTATAACATTATTTATAACAGCCAAATGGTGTGAAGCAAGTATCCAGAAATGGATGAACATATAAACAAAATATAATATGTTTAAATAATAGAATATTGTTCAGCCATAAAAAATAAAATATTAATCACATGCTACAACATGGATGAACCTTAAAACCTTTATACTAAGTGAAAGAAGCAAGTCACAAAAGATCACATATTGTGTGATCCCATTCATGTGAAATACCCAGAATAGGTTGATGTATAGGTATGGGAAGTAGACTAGTAATTGCTGTGACAATAGGACTGGAGGGTTAGAGGACTGAGGAATAATTAGAGGACAGTGTATAAAGGAAATAAGGGTAGTTTTTAGAGGGAATGAAAATGTTCTGAAACATACTGTGGGGATGGTGCACATATCTTTGAGTATACTGAAAACACTGAATTTATACTTTAAATGAGTGAACTATATGACATATGAATTATATCTTGATAAAGCTGTAAAAAGAATTCTTTGTCCCAGGAATGGTGGTTTAGCTTTTTCTTCAAACAATAACATAATATTTTGGACTCTAGAAAGTCTATAAATGTACAAAAGTATGATTAGCTTTCCCTTATCTTCCTTCCAGCCATCTCTTATTCATAATGGGCAAGAGCCACTTCCAAAGCGGATCAGGTCTTCATTCCCATTTGGCCTTTGGTCAATTCACAGCACAAAAAGAACTTTTGTTGGCAGACATCTTAGACCACCAACAAATTCACCTATGAAGTTTAGCAAATACCATTGTGGTTTTTATTATTATTTTTATTAGGATGATATTTTTATTTAACTATTGAGTACTTTTGCAAGATGGCTTTACCATTCAGCCACATAGAGTAATCCTGCATAAGATTTATGACTCTTTTTAAAACTATGACCTTATAAATATAACTTCAAGTGTCATGGCTGAGTTAGGCTACAGCTCAAATTTATTATCTATTTGGGAAACATTTCAAATTCTTTCTCCACTTCCTCTAAATAAACCAGGACATTTCTTTTTTCTGTTTTCTATTTTGAACACAATATTAGAATACCTCCTATTGGAAATAATTATTCTTTTTGCTCAAATTCTTTTTGAAGACTACAGTTTTATGAACACGAAGCTATGTCTGGTGTGTGTATGTGTATGTGTGTTTATATGAGTCTCCCCTACTACATGAAACTTACTGTATTTCAAAGCCAAATGAAATTTGTCATATAAGTAAGAGTGCTAATAAGAAACAGAGTAAACACCAAGTCAGGATAACTTGAGAAGCATTTATTTACAAAGGGATGTATTGCAAACCTAGGGGCAGGACCATGAGATTGTATGCAATAGATTTGTTTCCACCTAGACCTCAATAAACAAAGGGAGGAAAAGGAAAGCAGGGGAAAGAGAATGGAGGAGCTTCACCTGTGCTGAGAGGAGCATAACTTGCTCCCAAGGGCCATCACAATTTTTACACTATAACTTGGGTCCATAATAATATTTTAAACCAAATTTATTACTCATGACACAGCGATACACTAGTGCAGCCTTGTTAAGTCAGAAACAACGCTCATTGGAGCATCACTGAGATTTGAATAACATTCACCCATATTTTGCTGTGTCATTTTATGTTTTGAAATACATTCCTTCTAGCTTGTGACCAAATTTAAAAGCTAAAAAAAATCAAAATCATGTCTCATTATTCTTTCTCATCATCGCATATTTTTCATTTCATTTATAGTATTCATTATAATTTGCAATTTTGTGTCTTAGTTTTTGTTTCAAATCTGTTATCCTCATTAGACAGTAAACTCCAAGAAGGTAAGAATGGTATCTACTTGCTCAACCCTTTAAAGCCCTAGCATAAGGCTTGACACATGGTAAGAGCTTGGTAAATATTTGCCAGTGAATCTGTAACTCAATCTGCTTAAAGAAATAGTATACAGGCCATATGTACACAGTAGGACATATATAGAATAAAACAAACTTAACATTGTATAAACAAATATGTTTGAAAGTGTTTGACTTTTGTGAATAAAGTGCATGCCTTTCAATACTTTTTCATATACATATGATTTCAGTGCACAGAGAAGTAACATTGTCATAGTCTTATCAGATAAGAACTCAAAATCCAAAATCATAATGGTTGCTTGCAAATCCTAGATTCACCATTAGTTAATTAGGCCAGCTAGTTAACTCTGTGCCTCAGTTTCTTCATCTTTAAAATAAAGACAATACTAGTACCTATCTTATGGGACTATTGAGGATTAAATGAGATAACATATAAATAGCTGTACACTAACTGTACTTACTAAAAGATCAAAGTACTAGTGATTATTATTATTTGTTATTTCTATCATCATTTTTATTTTGTGCTCATCTGCATACATCAACTGTTACAAAATATGAGAGAAAGGGAATGTGCACATAAGAGATGGAAGAGGGAGAATGACTACTATTTATGCTTACTTTGCAGCCCTGTACTTTTTGAAGTGCTTTTAATATATTACCCCTACTTTACCCTGGAGAAAACTGTGGCTCAAAAAGTAATTTTCTCCCAGGTTTGTCATGAACTGTTTTGTCACACTTGCATAGCTATACTACAGATTCCTTTCCTATGGAATCATTTATGTTTGCCCTAAGTTGCAATATTCTTTTCTTTTTCCCTGCACCAAAAATACTCACGTTATCCCTCAGTCACTGAGGAAATGTTCATGTTTTCAAGACATCACTCAAATGCTGCCCCTAATTGTAATCTTTCCTTGCATGTTTTTTGTCTCATCATGATGAGGGTAGATCAACTCCTCCATGTCACCGTGAACTTTGACAGTCCTAGCAGCACCCTGGTAGACAAATAGTGCTTATTAAATGTTGGGTGTGCGGAGGAGCGAAGGATTGGAAGGGGGAGGGAGACACATGGGAGCCCAGACTGCGCTGCATGACTCCGAAACCTGTGTTGCAGCCAACAAAGTTTGCTCCCAGTTCAGTGCCTTACTTCCTGAGCTTCCACTGATTTGAACTTGGTTTAGGTGAAGACAAAGAAGCAGTTAATGCACTTAATCCTCTCTCGGTAATTTGTGTCATAATGTACAACCAAAACGCATGGGTTTTTCAAAAGTTATTTTCAAGACACTAACTCATAATGAATTTCTTTTAAAGCAAGAGTTTGAACCGATACATGGAATTTGATTTCATAAATGACTGAGCATCCCCAAAAGAAGAGTATGACATATTCACAAAAGTGAAACGCTATGTTTACTATAGGAAATGAAGAAAAGAAGGACAGCAGACAGAAGTAGGGAGGCCCTGTGAAAGACTGGGAGTTTTCTCCTCAGGATAATCAGAAACACTTCATGTTTTCGCACAGGAAAGTGATGTGATCAGATCTGCATTCGAGAGAGATTGAGTAGATGTGGGGCAACCAGCTAGGAAGCTATTTTCTGTTGTGTCAGAGATAAACAAAAGTGAAAATGTATGAGGAGTACTTGGGAAAGAGTAAATGGAGTGAGAGAGAGAGAGAGAAACATGTATAACCTCGCTGTACAAAATAACCAGGGAAATGCAAACTAAAACAATGAGACATCATTTTTTTCTGTTTTATTAGAAATTAAAAAAAGAAGTTGTTCCTATCAATCATTGGCTATAATGTGGGAAAGATTGTATTCTCCATTTGTTCCTATAGTGAGAATATAAACTGTATGGCTATTGCTATTCTTTCATGAATGCTGGTGGGAGACACTATAATCTTGGCTAGAGATGAATTATACTTTATTTCTCAACACAGTAACAGTAGCCAGGAAAGAAGCCTTTTATACTGGGTCCCGAAGCCCAAATTCCTACAGGACATTATAAAACATGGCCAGATAACATCCATCCATGCAATGGGTTGTATTGTAGAAGAAGAGATTTGAGCATAGGGAGGAATTATTACACTGTGGAATAAATACGCCTCCCTTTTGCTCTGGAGGGAAACATGTTCTATTCCAAGACTGTTGACTGTGCATCCTTGACATGACAGTGCAAAACAAGGACAGCCAAAGCCTTACTTGCCAGACATAGAGAAATGTGAAAAGGCTACAGAGTACTGACCCTCAACACTACTTGGAGGTATAACCTGGCAGTCTTTTCAAACTATATTCATCAACCTTGAGAAACACTTATATAAGGGGCCTCGTTTTTCTGTGCTCCACTTTGTTGCACTTCACAGATGTTGCTTTTTTTTTTTTCAACAAATTGATTACAAGACCCTCTACCAACAGAAAGATTGCTACTTGCTTTATTGTGGTGGTCTGGAACCGAACTTCTAAGGTATGTTTGCATAAAGATACTCACTACATCATTGTTGTAGAAATGAAGATAAAGCCTAATATTAAAAAGAAAACAGTCTTAACAGTGGGGTATTTATACTATGGTATTTTGTGCATTCATTGAATTGAAACAAATCTATGTACAGGTGACATTTGAACAACACAGGTTAGGGACACCAGCCACCACACAGTCAAAAATTCACATATAACTTGACTCCCCCAAAACTTAACTACCCTTGGTATCCACAGAAGATTACTTCCAGGACCTCTCTCAGACACCAGAATCCATGAATGCTCAAGTTCACTCTACAAAAATGGTGTAGATCCATGCCTACAGTGAGCCTTCACATCTATGGACTCCCAGCCACAGATGGAGAACAGTCCAGGGAAAAAATAGCCATGTGTAAAGGTGAGACACATGCAGTCCCAACCTTTGTTGTTCAAGGGTCAGCTGCATATAGACGTAGTTCTCCAGGATATGTTTTTGTCTGAATAAACCAAATTTCAGAGTATGTTACCTTAAAAAAACTGATATGTGAACCCAACCATATATTTGAAATGGAGCTGTTACATATTAGTACATATAGGAAAAGACAAGAAATTTAGATAAATAAATTCATAATTAATTTTACTTTTGGATAGATAAAGAAAAAGATGGACAAGGTTTGGGAGTGATGAAAGGACATCATTGCCATATTGTTTTTAAGTACATAGTTATTGATGACAGTTCATTTCTAAAAGTAAACTGGCAAGTTTTGGTAATTGATAGACTTGGGAAAGGAGAAAGACAGGTGTCAAAGATGACTTAAGTTATCTGGCTTAATTAATTGGGCAGATGATAGTGAAATTTCGAAGGATTGAGAATTTGAGAGAAGGAGTAGTTGTTTTAGGGGGAAATGGGAATGATGAGTTAACTTCAGAATTGTCCGTTTTAAAGTACTGTTGGGT
>PVKM010033128.1:0-16109 GCA_004027735.1 Carollia perspicillata
ATTCGTTGATGTATGAGGCCACCTATAATTAATGACTATTGGGGGATTAATTAATGACATGGGAAATATGTTGTTCCCAGCATAGGGGGGTTGGTAAGGTGGAGATGGAAAACCTTGGGAGGAAGCATTCTAGGCTCATGAGACAGAACGGAAATATGAAGGAAAGGGAGACAGGGGTCAGGGTTCCTAGTCCTACACACACACACAAGCATATTTACAGAGTGATGGAGAAAGGGAGAGAGAGAGTAGGAAAATAGAAAGAAGGAGAGAGACAGGGAAGGAGAAGGGTGGAGAAAGGAAAGGGAATTTTTGTTTGTGGTAGGATAGGTGTGTGTTAGTTCAGCTCTATTCCTGGGTAAGACATAAAAAAGAAAGGGAGATTTATTAGCATAAAGTTTGTTAGCTTTTTTATGCTAATAAAATATATTTTTTTATTTTAAAAATATATTTTATTGATTATAATATTACAGTTGTCCCATTTTTCCTCCTTTTTGTTCCCCTCTGCCCTGTACCAACACTCCTACCAGTATTCCCCCACCTTAGTTCATGTTCACGGGTGATATGTATAAGTTCTTTGGCTTCTCCATTTCACATACTATTCTTAACCTCCCCCTGTCTATTTTGTACCTACCATTTATGCTTCTTATACCCTGTACCTTTCCCCCTCTCTCCCCTCTCCCCCTTCCCACTGATAACCCTCCATGTGATCTCTATTTCTGTTATTCTATTCCTCTTCTAGTTGTTTGCTTAGTTTGTTTTTGTTTTTATTTTTTAGGTTCCATTGTTGATAGTTGTGAATTTGTTGTCATTTTACTGTTCGTACTTTTGATCTTCTTCTTTTTCTTAGATAAGTCCCTTTAACAATCCATATAATAAGGGCTTGGTGATGATGAACTCCTTTAACTTGACCTTATCTGAGAAGCACTTTATCTGCCTTTCCATTATAAATGATAGCTTTGCTGGATAGAGTAAAATTGGATGTAGGTACTTGCCTTTCATGACTTGGAATACTTCTTTCCAGCCCCTTCTTGCCTGCAAAGTTTCTTTTGAGAAATCAGCTGATAGCCTTATGGGAACTCCTTTGTAGGTAACTGCCTCCTTTTCTTTTGCTGCTTTTAAGACTCTCTCCTTATCTTTAATGTTGGGTAATGTAATTATGATGTGTCTTGGTGTGTGCTTCCTTAGGTTCAACTTTTTTGAGACTCTCTGAGCTTTCTGGACTTCCTGGAATTCTATTTGATTTGCCAGATTAGGGAAGTTCTCCTTCATTATGTTTTCAAATAAGTTTTCAATTTCTTGTTCTTCCTCTTCTCCTTCTGGCACCCCTATGATTTGGATGTTGGAACGTTTAAAGTTGTCCCAGAGGTTCCCAAGCCTCTCCTCATGTTTTTGAATTCTTGTTTCTTCATTCTGTTTTGGTTGAATGTTTATTTCTTCCTTCTGCTCCAAACCATTGATTTGAGTCCCAGTTTTCTTTCTTCACTGTTGGTTCCCTGTTCATTTTTCTTTATTTCACTTTTCATAGCCTTCACTTTGTCCTCTATTTTGCAACCGTACTCAACTATTTCTGTGAACATCCTGATTGCCAGTGTTTTGAACTCTGCATCTGATAGGTTGGTTATCTCTTCATCACTTAGTTGTATTTTCCTGGAGCTTTGATCTGGTCTTTCATTTGGGCATATTTGTTAGTCTCGGTAGACCTGTTACATATTAAGGGGTGGAGCCTTAGGTATTCACCAGGGTGGGGCAAACCATGTTGCTGCATTGTGGTGATGTATGTGGGGGAGGGGTCCAAGAGGGAACAGTGCTGCTTGTTCAGCTCTTCAGGAAGTGGCTTTCAGTTACTTTCTCCACTACCCACAAGCAAATCGGGTCTTTCTGGTGCTGATTCCTGGGTAGGTGGCTTTGTGTATGTTTTAGGACCCTGTGGGTCTTTCCAAGGAACTCTCCTGTGAGGCTGGGAGTTTCTCCCAGTACCTCAATCCCCACATATTTTTTTAGTCAGAGATTTTGAAGCTTTATTTCCCTGCGCAGGAACCCAGGCTTGTGTGGTCTGTCTTGCTCCCCAGTTGTTCCTCCCAGTTTATCTGCAGGCAAATGTGGTACCACCTGGTCCAGCAGCTGCTGCCCCACCTACCCCAACCCTCCAGCCATCGCCTTGCCAAGAGTCCTCTCCATCCCAGCTGCCCATCTCTGCCCGTTCTACTGGTCTGGATGAATGTTTCTTCTTAACTCCTTGGCTGTCAGATTTCCATACACAGTTTAATTTTCTGGCAGTTCTGGTTATATTTTGTTTTTAAATGTGTCATACTTCTTTTGGTTGTGTGAGGAGGCAAAGTGTATCTACCTATGCCTTTATCTTGGCCAGAAGTCTGAAATATATATTTTTAGGTTTTACAAAATCTCTATATAAAATGTAGATTTTATAATGTATTATTACTGTAATTTATAATCCCACTAACAATGCATAAGGGTTCCCTTTTCCCTACATCCTCACCAACATCTGTTATTTGTCCACTTTTTGATCATAGCCTTTTTGTTAGGTGTGAGGTGAATTCTCATGGTGGTTTTGATTTGCATTTCTCCTCTGATTAGTGATGTTGAGCATTTTCCTAAGTCTGTTGGCCATTTGTATGTCTAATTTGTGTAACTGCACAGAAACTTTATTTCTTTTATGACTCTTTCTCCTTTCTTTCCTTTTGATTCAAATTGGCCTTGTCCAGCACCATGACTCACCTGCCTCCCTCATTCCTTGCATGTCTGCTCAATTAATCATTAAGGTGTCAGGACAATGAGGTCTCAGTTAGCATTAAACAATCTGAGGAACAAACCTTTGGGTCTATTGACCACAGAGACAGAGTTTTGATATAACCAAAGGTAATATCTAGGCCTCAGATCCACTTTAGTTTCAGATGCAGAAAGGTGGAACAACCCTACCAAACACGCCCTTGTGAAACTAGACTAAATGATGTCATGGCTGATATCAGGACCAGTTACAATGATCAACTACCTCCTACCCTAGCACCAAACCATCAGTAGAGACCACAACCCTGACCATAACGGTAACTCCCTTAGTTCCCTATATAACCCATCCCCTAGAAGCCATTGGAGAGCCAGTTTTTTGACATTACTTACCCATGACTCTGGGCTTGGCGACATTTCCTCAAATAAACCCTTACTTTGGGGGGCTGCAAACTCTCCTGTTTGCATTTGGTTGGGCTTTGATGGGCACAGGCAAATGATGCCTTTAATCTGGTAACACTTTCTTGTAGATATCTTCAACTTCTTTGCCTCTATTCCATCCATTTGCCTGTTGCAACTCAACCTTGCATAAACCAAGTCACTACCTGCTGTGTGCCTGGCTGCCTACACCTGAGTGTTTCAGGGCAAAAATCCCACAACTGGGTACACTGTTAAGAGTTTTCAGTCCTGTGATGACCAACTACTCCAAGCTCATAAAGTCCAGCCTTGCTGGTGAGATAAGATCATTCTTTCACTCTTTTCAAGGAATACTTGTACATTCTCCAGTTTCCTAGTTGCACGCACCTCATTCTATGTTTCTCTCACATTGTTTTGTGTAAATTTTTCTAAAACCCCAAATGGCATACAATATAGAAACCCTATCCATTTCTCCCACTTACCAAATCCAAGCAGCTGGTGGTATGACCACCCAGTTTTCCTCCTCTCCTGTGTCTGAGGAGGTTTCCCTTTTCATTTGCAAAGCCAGGCTCCCCTTCTGCCTTATGAGGATGTTTGTTCCTTTGTTAGGGTTTCTGCTTTTACCCTCTTGAACCCTTAGCTTTCTATTGGATCCATCCAATAAATATTTGCACATTATTAGAAGATGCAAATATAGAATATTAATGTTTTTCCAATCTCCTCCATCTATTGCCCCAATTCTTTGTTTCCTTACTTAGCTGCACTTCTTCCAAGAGCTATCTGCATCACACCCTTACCTGTTATTTATTCTTTGTTGTATTCGATTTTGGCTCCTGCCCTCTTCATGCAGTAGAAAACAATCTTGCTAGGTTGAAAGCAATCTTGCTAGGTCACTTCATGCTACCAAAGCCAATGGTGATTTCTCTGTCCTCCTTTTATTGGACCTTTCAAGGCATTCTAGGCTTTTAACCACTTAAAAAAATATTGTGTTTTGTCTCTTGGCTTCCATACCATATTTCCTTGTTTTTTCCCCAACTCTCTGGTCTTCTCAGACTTTGTTGCTAGCATCTTACAATACTTCCTCCCTCCCCCACCCCGCCCAGTCCCTCCGCTGAACTCTGATATTTGAGTGCCTCAGGGAATAGTTCATGGCCCTCTTCTCTTTCCCCTTTAAATCCTCATCCCTTCTATTCCCATGACTTGTGGTATTTACTTTATATACTATGACCCTTAAATGAATATCTGCAGCCTAGACTTTGTTCTGGTCCCCAGACTCTTATAGTTAATGACTTGTTAAAAAATATTTCTAGCTAGATGGCTCACAGAGATCTCAAAATCACAATGCCTCAAAGTAAACATTTGATTCCCCCATCTCATTGCACCATTCTTCCTCTTCTGGGGCGACTGCACTCAGGCAGAACCAGCCCCATCTTTTCCGCTACCTTCTCATTCTCTGCTTCCACTCCCCCAACACACAGTCTAATTCATCACAAATTGCAATCGATTCTGTCTCTAAAATATGTCATGAAATTATTGTAGACATGTCCATATTCATCTCCATAGACACAGCCCAAGCCACCATCTTCTGTCTGACTCCTGCCTAACCTCCAAATTGGTCTTTCTGTTTCTACTCTTGCCCCACTTCAATCCACTCTTCATGTAGCAGCCAGAATGATTAAACAGATGAGGATAGGATTATATCTCCCTCACAAATAAACTGTCCCCCCACCATTGAAAACCACCAATGGTTTATTTCACTTAAAACACAATCTAAAGCCCTTTACATGGTCTGAAGTCCCTGCGTGGTGTGACTTTCCCCGCCGACTTGCCCTTGAACTGCTTTTCCACTCAATCACTACACCGATTTCCCTTCTCCCATTGGCACCTCAAGTATATCAGCCTCTCTTTCACGTCAGGGAGTTTGTATGACCTGTTCATTCTGCCTGGGATGTTCTTTGCCTGGCTAACTCTGAGTGAGCACTCAGTTTTAACATCATTTCCTCAGTACTGGCTTCTCTCTGCTTTTCTATCTTCAACAGCCAACATTTTCTATTGTAACAGCCCACTTTGTAAATATAGGTTTATTTGTGTGTGTATTGGTTTAATGTCAATTTTCTTTAAAGACATTTAATCTTCATGAGGGTAGAAACCAGGCCTGTTTTGTTTGCCCTTGTGTATCAGTGATTTTAGTTCCCGGCCCATAGTAGATACTCAATATATATTGGTTGAATGACTTTATTTTTTAGTATAATGTAGGTAATGATAAGTTCTTCACACCCAGGTTGAGATCGATTGTCTATTTTTCTGTGTAACTGCCCTGAATCTCTAAATCCCTCAGACAAGGATGTATCATTTCCTCTTACAAAGCTCTATTTTATAGCCTTCTGTATTTACACTGACAAAGCTACTAATGTTACATTGCTAATACTAATATTCCACTCTCCTCCACCTCATGCTATAGGTAGGATGATGTTCTCCTATTGTGTTAGATTATTGTTTCAATGTCTGCTACTCCTTGTAAGAAGATCATTACACCTCCTCACCCTTTGCCATTAGGTTTGCATATGTGACCTGTGATACCTATCTCTCCATGTAGGAGGATTATATTTCTATGATATCGGATATAGGCCAGGTGACTCAGTTTGGCCTAAGAGGGTAAGTGAGGTATGCCACTTCTGAGCAGAAACATTAGAGCCATTGCGTCAATCCACAAACTCTCACTTCTGTTTGTCACGAGGATGGCAATGTCCCATATAGGGGCCACTGCTTCAGCCTGGATCCCAAGGCCTTAGACAGCCTGCAGGCAGTGAGTCACACGAGAGAGAAATAAACCTTTGTTACAGTTAAACCCTACCTAAGCTGACTGATAGACTCACTTCCTTGAAGTTGGATATGGCCAGTGTGACTGTTTCTACCAACAAAATGTGAGCGCAAGGCCCCTGTGTCACTTTTTGGTGGGTTTAGCTTGGTCATACCTCTCCAGGCTTCAGAAGTCATGCCTCTGGGCCCAAACGCAGTGCAACAGTAAAGAATCAGGGACAAAATGTGGGAAAGATGCAATATTTAAGATTTGGTAAAGAGAGAGAGAGAATGAGATCGCCTGAAAAAAGACCTTTTGCACCTAATACAGAAGGGCCTTGACTCTTTCATCCATATCCTTACTGCTGCCTTTGGGCTACCGAGCATTTTCTTGGATAGGATCTAACCTGTAAAGGTCCTGGAATCCCGGATGTCAGAGATCACTAGTTCCCTCTCTCCTTGGCTCCCCACCAGTGAAGTGAAGGAGTGTTGTGTACTTACTGCAGCAGTATGGCCCAAGGCAAGCTCCCGGGAGGAGTCCATGCTCCCTCCCTGCCTGCTGGTGGGATTCAGGACTTTTCCTCTACGAGGTGCCTAATTGATATCATTGGTTTACTGACAGATGTACCATGGTCAGGAGGTTCTTGAAAGAGTGGCTAAGATACAGTACAAAATAATGCCACACCCCAACTTCTGCTGCAAGAAACATTTCTGGTATACCTGCTCCATGCCTGGAAATTAACAAGCATCATCTCCTTACAACCACCAGGTAGGGAAAGTATTAACGCTATTAGACAGGTGGGGACATCAGTTTAGACAGCACAGGGCACAGAGCTGGTGAGTGGTGAACCTAGACTTTAAACACACATTTTAATTTCCTCCTCTTCCTCCTCCTCCCCTTTCTGCTCTGTCTCTGCCTCTGTCTGTCTGTCTATCTGTCTCTCTCTGTATGTTAGTGACATTGCACATAACACTGCTGGTCTCTACGTCTCATCTCTGTGACTTTTTTCCTTGGAATCTCTTCCTGGTCTGGCATCAAAGGACATTTTTCAATCTTCTGGAAACAGTAACAAAAGCTATTTCTTAAAAGTATGATGAAAGTGCCCAGAGTAGCAAGCTTGGAGAACTAAAATAACACAGTCTTCTTTTCCAACTCCTGTTGGTGACTCCAGCACAAGCTGTGTGAGCCCAGGGATTACTAGAGCTCCAAGTTGGAGCCACCGGCCTGAGACAGTCCTCTTGGGGATGTTTCAGACCCTGAGGCATCACCTGGTGTCCCTCTGAATGCAGTGAAATGCACTAGATGAGAAGGTGAACCGCAGGGTCCCTGCCCCCATCAGACAGTTTCCCAGAAGGAATCATGGGCTTCCCAAGTCAGAGAACACACCATAATTAAGAGAACATGCTGGAATAGTCACCGTGCCCGTATCTCAGACAGTGCCACCCATTGCTCCTGCCTGCTGCTGCCATGTCTGACCTGAAGCTGACCTACCAGCTCTTGAAGGTGACTAATCGTTTGGTGGTGGCTCTGCCAGGCTTTTGAGGGCCCGTGGTCTTCTGGGCCTTAAGGAAGTTCTTGGTGGCAATTTGAATGGCATATCTGTGTTAAGTTTTGTAGAAAAACATCTTCCCGCCCTCTTCTCCCCCATTTCTCTTCTTTTTGGTGGATGCTGGCAAACAAGGGCTGAATCTCTAGGCCCTTATCAAGGCAGTAGGCAGATGCTAGGCATGTGAAAATGGGAGCAAATTTAAGCTCTTTAATTCAGGGCATGCCAATTAGTGCTTCTTGGAGTTGATATCTGGTTCTCATACCCTGTCCTTATATTCTGGGAAACTGGCCTTCACTGACAGGAGCTGGGCATTAACCTATTTCTTATCTCACTCTACAAAGGCTGGTACAGTACCCTGCTGCTTCCCACACAACATAAAAGTAAATACCAGCTTCCCTACCCCGTGTGTAAGCTGAAAGGGATTTGAGTGTGGGAACTTTGGCTTTCCAAGGTGGGGACCTGTGGGAACTTCTGGAGGGAAAGACGTCTGCTCCAGCAGCCCAGCAGGGCAGCTGCTCCTTTCCAGAAGGGAGGTGAGGGGAGATTATCTTAGCTTTCCAGGGCTTTCCATGGAGGAGATGCAGACAGCCCCATGGTCTGATGCCCTTCCTGTCAGAACTGACTCACCTGGCGCAGTGCAGTTAGGTTGACATCATGGCACTGGAAACCATGAGGCCACAGAGGTGGGCAGACGTGCCTGGCTCACCCTCCTTCCACCTGGGGTTGGCTTTCTTTGAGCTGCTTCCTGGCTTCCCTCCTCATCCTCTGCCCAAACCAGTTTTCCCACCTGTTTCTCACCCTTCCTTATAGTCTTCACTTGCCTATTTATGGACTAATTCCATCTTCTTAGCCAACGTTCCTTTCAAGCCCCCTCTCAAGTGTTCCTCATGAGAGTACCCTGCAATCACAGACTTCAAACCATGAGAAACTCCCACAAGATCTGCTGTTTTCTTGAAGGTCCTACTTAAATCAACATTCCTGGTAACTGGAGTTTATGCAAGCAGAACTCACTTTTTTTAAAACTACCTTTCATTTTTTTTTTCTTTTTTTTCCCCCAGATGTTTCTTTCTAATGAATTGACCATTACATTTCCTAAGCTCTGAAATGGCCAACAGACCATAGAAAGACATTGCTTTAGGCTCCTGCTTGAAACCAGCAGCTTCAGCAAACTGCTGGCCTTGATTCAGGGCCAATCTTTCATTGTTTTTAGATTTTACTTATTTCTGGAGAGATAAGGGAGGGAGAAAAAGGGAGAGAAACATCGATGTGTGAAAGAGATCAGCTAGTTGCCCCCAGCCGGGGACCAGGCCCGGAACCCAGGCCTGTGCCCTCACCCGGGATCAAACTGGTGGTCCTTCGGTCCTTGGGCTGGCGCGCAGTTCACTGAGCTACACCAGCCAGGGCAGAACTCACTTCTTGATCCCTGGGTTTTTGTTCTTGGTTGTGGCTGTTTTGTTTTATAAATCTCAAGGGTGTCCTCCCTGCTTTCTTATTTGCCATCCGATGTCGATTAGATCTCTGCATTGGTCAGTTCCCAGAGTCTGTGCAGGTTTCTCAGCCGTGAGAACAATGAAGGCACTCCAGAAATAATCCTGGAGATTTAGTAGAGTTAAGGAGCCTTGACTCTGGAATTAAAACCTGGGGTTGAAGTTCAAACTCTGCTCCTCACTCACTTTCAGAACCTGTTTCTTCAGATGAAGGTGGGGCTTGTTATATCATGTATTTAGGAGGATACCATGAATTAACCCAGTATTACAAAGGAACCTGTATAAGCCATACTGTGTAAACCACAGAGCACAATGACAGTCATGGTGAAGAGGAAGAAAGAAAGAGAAGAGTAATGGCAAGACTAAGTGTGAGAGCAGGATGACTTTCACTTCCGGCCAGGAGGGAAGCAGACTTAGGCAAGTCCTGAGAACAGGGTCGGTGCCTTTCCTTCAGCCTTCTATAGCTAAGCAGAGGTCATTGAGCAAGTATTTATTGATCACTAGTGTGTGTTACTGAGGGTGCAAAAATAAGTAAGATCTGGCCTCTGTGTTATATGCCGTAATAGAGGTAGGCATAAAATATCATGGAAATAGGCAGGGAGCAATGAATTTTCCTGGGTGCCTATTGTGTTTGGACCTCAGCCTATCAGTAACCAACCTTGTGTTTAGACTAGACTTCATGGTTTTTACTATGATTGCAAGATGTCCTTCAGCAATAACAATTAAAAAACTGTGTGTGTGTGGGGGAACGGCCATTGCTTAACAGGACCTGGAAAGTACGTGGCATACCTGGGACCACAGAGTGAAGTGAGAGACAGAGAACGAGACTGTGGGCCTTGGGTTCTGCTTTTATTGGGGTCAAAGGTGGAGGGGGGGACTAGGGTTTTATAGGCTCATTCTTTATTAGTGAATTTAAAACATAAAAGCTGAAAGTGAAAGCATGGGAAGGGAAAAAAAATCCCATGTAGCCCAAGTGGTTAGTTATTGAAATCCACTAAGATCTAAGACAGGGTCCTTAGTGTAGGGAGGTGCTGGGCTCTTTATCTAGTCCTATGACTGGCAATGCATTTATTTGATAGCCTATAAAGGGCTGGCCCAGGACAGGGTGACCTCTTATCTGGGCCTCAGGGTGGGGCTGTGATCAGCCACCTCTTATCTTTGGTAGGTGCTGGTTTCAGGGCTCCGGGCTGACCTTGTAGGAGCACCAGACTTGACAGCCGGAAGACTTCTTGTCAGCCCCACACCCCAGTGGATCTTTCAAGGGAGCCCACTGTATGTATGGAGTGATAAGAACCTCAGGCAGACAGCACATTTTGTGCTGCCACAAAACATGATGAACAGTCCAGAGGCTTGCTAAGGAGAGGATTACTCAAGATACTGTGCATTAGAAAACACTGGTCCAAGCAATTATATGAAAATGATAAGCATAAACTCAACTAGAGCACGTCTGTCATCTGATACTGATTTCTTTTTTTTAAACACTCCAGCCACACTGATGCTGGATTAGAAGTGGGGCTGTCCTGTGACAAGGCACAATTTGCTCAGAGATGGGTGAGGCTCAGAGGACATGAATAAAAAGGCCATTACACACTTGGACTATCTTTGGTTTTGGAAAGAAGGGTGGAGAAAAAAAAAGCCCAAGTGTTTTCCCATACCCTAATACCCAGAATTCCAGGTCTGGAAGGGTCCGTGGTGGTTTACAGGTGGGAAGGGGTCTTACTGAAAGGGTCAGGGAGGGGAGCAGATCCTTGGCTCTCCCCTGTGTCTCCTGTCTCCTAGACGGGGACTCTTCCCATGTCTTCATCTTAACCTAACCTGTTGTCGCCAAACTTCTCTACACCAGTCAAATGGGACCTCTGCCTGCTTATAACAAAGGCATAGACTGTTGAGATTTTGCCGAGGAAAAAGTTGTATTTATTTATGTATTTTTTTTGCAACAAGTTCGCCAACTCACCGCCTGACCACTGAAGCACTTCCATTTAGCTCCAGGCAAGGCGCTTCATGGATTTGCCAGGAGCTTCCCGCTGCTGCCTCATTGGCACCCAGGTGTGGCTACTGGGACTGTGTGACTCTTTCACAAGGTTCTTGGTAGCCCAGTTCCTACTTTCCTAAGAGATTCGCAGAATAATGGCGATAATAAGATATGATGAATGTGGGACATTTAATAGAGTGAAAACACTGATAGTGATCAAGACTAAACAAATATAGTTGCCAGGTCACAAAGGACTATTAACTCTTCTGGTCTGGCTCCTCACCTAGAGCTAGAAGATAGCCAAGAATTATATAATTATAGGGAATGGGAACTTGACTAAGAGGCCACGGCATGGCCCCTGAGATAAATGGTGGCAATTCTATGTTCATTAACCTTGGGACCCTCTCCTTTGGGTCTTCTTCCTTCCTTTTTGTTTGCTTATATCTAAGTCTATCAGTATGTCAGTTCGGGTCCACAGGTGTCATTTGGCAGGTTTAAAACCTTCCCTATTCAGGTTCATGTTCCCTCAATGTTCTAGGAAATGACCAAGCCACCAAGGGATACTGCTTTCCTGAAGCCTTCTGGTTCTCCTGAGAGAAAAAGGGCCAAGTTCAAGTGCTGGGTAGCCTGCAAGAATACCCTTGCCTTGGCCCTTCTCTGCACACCTGGGGTGAGGGAAGAGAGGTGGCGGTAGTCACACCTTCTGTTTCATTTGCTTATCTTGGCAGAGCGAGGCTAGGACCTGGGCCCTTTTCTAGGTCCCCAAATTGCTAAACTGTCTGGGGGGTGACAGCTAGGATATACTGACTTTCCATTGTCTGGTTCCTCTCTCTCCCTGTAACTTTTTTACACTCTAGATTTCATTAGAGGTCTCAGCATTTCCCAAGATCCTTGTAGTCAGATACCCAATTTCTGTTCACTGGACGATCTTGGTTCCCAAAGTACTTTACAGGGACTGTAAAAGTGAAAACAGAGACATAAATCACCTCCGTGTATTTTTCAGAAGATGGGCCTGATGGGTCCCAAGCCAGCTCCTGCTACACTGCACACCAATCTCCTTTCTGTTTCCTTTTCCACTCCCCTCAGTCTGATTCTCTTGAGGCCAAAGATTCTCACTGCGGATACCTCTTCAGTGTTGAGGCCTTTGTTCATAAAGTGGTTTCTCTCCTTCCTCTGACTCCTGTTCATGGGTAAAAGGACTTTCTGGGTGGCATCTAGCTAGGGAAAGCCTGTTATTCTTTGCTCTCTCTTGCTGTCAGGAGATTCTAGAATCAGAGGGACTTAGCTTTAAATACTGATTTCACCTTACCAGCCATGTGAGCTACTTAATCTCTCTGAGCCCTGCCAGCTTCCACATTATCTGAAACAAGAAATGATATCCATCTCATACAGATGTTGTGGAGATAAAGGAGATCCATGTAGAATGCCCAGCCTAGGAATCTGGCACATATTAGCAGCTTCATAAATCTGTGTCCTCTTCTAAATGCCTCTCCTGTGGAGGCGATTGAGCCTTGACCAGTAGACGAGCCTCAGGATCGGAGGCTGTCACTTGTAGCATTTATAAAACTGTATACTCTCCTAAGAGAGTTTAAAATGACTTGTTGGATCAGTAAGAAAATGGGAATGTCTTCATCTACCCAGTCATCACAAAAGGAACTACAATAAAGCTGATGATAGAAGGAATCTGAAGTCGCTCAACAAGAATTGTTCAGTGGGCTGTGATGTGCAGGTAGCATTATAGCTCATGAGACTAAAATTCATGCTTCAGAAAAATGGCAAATATCATGTCACAAAACTTCGGAATTGCTCGTGAGTAGCTAAAATCAAATATTCATCCACATCTGCTAAGGGTTAACTGGCCTTCATGGTCTACCTTCATGGTAGACTTCTTCCAAAAGTATGAACAAGGGTGGAAGGGAAGGTCCCATGAACAGAGGACAACGTTGGCTGGGCGCAGACAAGACCTCCAGCGAGGGACTCATGCTGTAGGGTAGACGCTCCACAGAAGGTCACTCCGTTTTCATTTTCCTCTCCTTGAGTGTTGGGAAAACTGAAGAGATGCTGGAGAATAGGCTCCAGGTGGTCAACCTGATCTCTGCCCCGATCGCTGTGGGGCTATGCTTCCTTTTTAGGTTGTGTGCCTCAGATTGTAAATAGTGGGTTAATGGACTCTTTTTTTTTCCAGGAGAGGAGGGGCTCCTTCCTTTTCAAAAGAAAAATAAAGCAAATAACAATATTAGTAACATTAAGTTCCTGTGGAGAGCGTTCTAGTTCAAGGACAAATTTAGAATGGGAACACCAAGTGATCTTCCTGTAGACTGTTGCGTCCTGAATTGAGTTCTCAGAGGCCACTGTCATGAAACTACAAGGCAACTGTGGGGGGTGTCAAGGAAGCTCTCAAGTTTTCATATGATGACTACACTATTCCAAAGCTACCAAAAATAAGCCTAAAATCTGCATCTTTGCTCAGGGGAGTGATGATGTTTAGGAGGGAAGGTAATGCTCTGGGTTCTGTTTCCACTGTGTTGGCTCAGGGATGGTGAGTTATCTGTAACTGTAACTGTCTCTGTGTGAGACGGTTAGCAAGTCACTCTTTCTGACTCTCAAGTTCTTTGTCTGGAGAGGGGAGATAATAACAACTTCCCTGCCCATCTCACAGGGCTTGTATAAGGCTCAAATGAAATCACGTTATTTGCCAAGGAAATGCTGTTCAGGCACCAAGAGCTGTCATTAAGATTGGTCAATAATCTGGAAAACGTGGGTGCTGGGCTGTGATGCTCTGAGACTGGCAAAATCTTGCATCCGGAATGGACAGCTCACATTTTGGACAAGAAAAAATTAATTTAAAAAAGTTTAAACAATGGAATAGTTTGAAATCAAAGTTGATTTTTCTTCTTTTCAAGTAAGGTTTGTTGTCAGTGAAGAAAATGAACAGGGAAGACCCACAGGGCAGGCACAAACAGAGATGCACACGTGGGTGCAAAGAGAGGGAGTGAATAGGCCAGAGGGGCTGCTGCAGAGGTGAGGGAGGTGCGGCTGGAGACTTGCCAGGCCCCCACCCTCCAGGGCAGCAGCCCTGACCCGGCCTTCAGAGAACACTGGAAGCCTTTCCTCAATCTCTCTTCTTCCAGGGAATGTGTGGCCCCAAAGAGCTCACTCTTCCAGAAATTATGACTTGCTTTTAGGAGCTTTATTACTCTTCTTATCTCCTGTGATTTCCTGAAAGTGTTGTTCCAAGAGGAAGGTTTGTGCCCAGGAGGCCTCAGGACTTATCTGGCTTTTCCACGGACTTCTGTACCTTGCCTACCAATGCAGTGCGAATTATAAAGCAAGGCATTCTCTTGAAAAATGGGGTAAAGTTAATGTAATGGAAGGTATCGCTGGCCTCTTCCCAGACCATGAAATCTCATTAATTCAGCCCAAATTTGAGAATTCATACAACATTGAAGGCATATCTAAGAGATTGTCCTCGTTGAAAAAAAATGCTTATTTTACACTGTTTTCCTCTAATTTATGAATCCGGAAAAATCAGAGAAAGATATGGTCACACATACTTTGATGAAAAAGAAGTAATCATACTAAGTTGAAGTCTTTTGGGGTCAAACTTCAGTATTACAGCAATAAATTCCTTATTATCGCCATTACAGAAATAAAACCTGAATGACAACAGCAGCCATTACTGAAACGTATTCTTGTTTTCCAGTGCTCCACAGGGACGGAGGGGGACTTCACCTCCAGGTACGAGAAGGAGGCTGACGCCCGGCTGAGCTGGGAGGAGGAAATCATTCCCTGCACCTCCAGCCTGTGCTGTGGGGCCCACATCCGACCCAAGTCTCGTTTACTGCTGCCACAGCGCATTCTACCAAGGAGGCCGCGTCACCTCATTTCATAGACAAGTGTGCTGCGGTCAAGAGAGTGAGTGTTACCGAAGGTTGCACAGAAGTGGTGGAACTTGTATTCAAGCCAGTCTACCTAACAGCAAACCTGAGGTGTTTCCTCAGCCTTCCCCCTTTACCTTGAAAGTTTCTTGGGACTTTGGCTAGAGACTGGCCAGGAAGCAGAGGCCGTGGAGAGCTGGGTGAGTCAGTGAATACAGCTGGGTGGGCCTCTCCGTCACAAAGGCATAAGGGTCAGGGAGAAGTCCCCCATTACAAATCACTACCCCAGGCTCAGCCACTCTCCCTCTTTCCAGCTTTTTCCTTCTTTCTTTCAGGACAGGGTTTCTCAGTCTTGGCCCTGTGGACACTTAAGACAAGGTAGCTCTTTGTCACTGAGGCCGTCCAGTGCACGGTGGGGTGTTCAGTAGCATCCTTGGCCTCTACCTACTAGAACCTGTAACAACCCTTCCCAGTCCTAACACTAGAACATATCCCCAGGCATCACCAAATGGCTTCTGGGGTTGGTAACTGTCCCCTGCCCCAGTTAAGCATCATTGTTTTATGGTGACCAACCAATGCAGTTTGCCCTGGACTGAAGGGATTCAGGGCTACAACCAGGATGGTCAGGGGCACACTGGGTTGACTGGTTACCCTACAAGTGAAATTTCATCTCCGGCTAATAAAGACTGTGGTTGGGTTGATAACGTGGCTGTCCTGCAGTCTCCCGTTTCTCTAGGCTGTTGCTGTGCCAAGCCCATCTGCTTGATACGCCTTTCTCTCCCCAGCTAGCCTACGCCCTTACCATCAGAGGGGCCGTTGGAGTAACGATGTGGGTCTTTCGGGGACCAAAGGAGACCAGAGGGAATGCTGGTGTGTGTGTGAGCTGGGAGAGGCAGTTGGGGGCTGGACTGCAGAGAGCTCAGCCGTGCTGCCTGAGTGGAAGTTGGGCACGTATGTGTGCTTACTGGCAGGTGTCCCACCTGTGGCCGGTGGGCCGCAGGCAGCCCGGGGTGGCTGTGAATGTGGCCCAACACAAAATCGTACGTTTACTTAAAACATTATGAGATTTGTTTTTGTGATTACATGTCTCAATGTATTTCATGGGTGGCCCAGAGACACAGAAAGGTCGCGCACCCCCTGTGAGAAGTTAATGAGTGTTGGATGGGGGGAGGTTTTCAGCTCAGAGTTAACTTAGCCTGTGCCTACACTGTGTGCGCATTTTAATTTATTTGCTATTAGGAAATATTTTTATGAGCTACTCTGA
>PVKM010033129.1:0-16125 GCA_004027735.1 Carollia perspicillata
AAAGTGGCTGCAGTCCACTGATCTACCCTTGCCCCACAGGAGGCAGAAATCACTGTGGCTTTCCCTTGCCCTATGGTTCCCCCATCTTCCCAAAGGCCATCATGATGGTGAAAATATTATGAAAATTAAGAGCTTTGGGCTCCTTGAACCAAATGATCATTTATCTTACTCTCAGAAATGTATTTCTTGAAGGTGGGAGTAGCTGGTATGAAAGGAAGCATTTCTTGAACAAGCGCCTCTGGTGGGGTGCTGCCATCTGGCTCACATTTCAGAGCTCTGCTTCCTCCCCCCACTCCAAACCCCCACCCCTCACCACACACACACACTCACCAGCCCTTGTTCCGTGTGCCCCCAGCTGTCTGATTTCCCTGGGATCCTCTGCCCCTAAAGGACACTGACAGGGGTGGGGCTCTTAGGAAAGGCCAGGGGAACAGCTTCTGGGGACAAGCTCCCCTAAAGGCTGCACTTCCAGGTGGGGACATGGAGAAGAGTGGGGGTTTAAGAGGTCACCCTTGCAGGAGGTAGAGAAGGCAGTTCCTCTCAGCCCTGAAATTCCAGCCCAGGTCCTTGCAAAGGGCCCCAGGGAGTGAGTCACCTCTGATAAACCAAGCAGGGGGACTTTGATAAGATAGAAGGAAGGGTGTTTACGGGAAGCCCTTTAATACCAAGCAGTCAGGGCTGCTGGTGGAGAGGCCAAAGAACATTCTTTGGAAAGTAGAGGAAGTCCTGCTAGAAACCAGAGGGAAGGCAGAGCACCAACTTACACTTCCTTGAACTTACTTTAAGAGGGCCCTGAGTCAGTCCTGCTGGAGAAAGGTGTCCTAATGCACAATGCATCCTCTAGCTGTGTGGCTGAGTAAATCGTTTTACTTCTCTGCTTGTCAAACTGACTCAGGGCCAACTCAGATGATCTACTGAGATCACTTCCACTCTATAAATGTTTATGGAATTCATTAACGTCTTCTCTATGGCGAACTTAAGTTTGAGTCTCCATCACCATTTATCCCCCTTATATCCTCTTCCACCTCCATCCACCCCTCTCCCCACAGTCAGCGCAGTGCTGTCTGTGTCCATGAGCCCTTTTTCCTTTTTGCTCGACCCCTCCACCCCTAACCTCCACCCCTATAAAATGGAGCCTACGCACAGGGTTGTCTCAGCGTGGTGCCCGGTTCTAGAAGGAAAAAGCTGGCTCGGTGCGTCCCCGTACCCCACTTCCCTCACCTTCCAATGGGTGTGGAACGGCTGTTGTGGATGTTCAGAGACCAGTGCACTACGTTTCTGCGGAAACTGCTGGCTTGTTAAGAGTGATCTGGGAAGCTAAAAGAGTTTGTTCCTTCCCTCAGCAGGCGCTGTACCCGGAGCGCTTCAGCCTTGGACCTACAAACCACTTCTATGTGAAACTCGGCTTCAGATGAACTAGTACCACTTCAAGGAGGGACAGAGGGGCTGGGGAGCCCATGTGAGAAGAGGAAAAAGACACAAAGCAGGGCAGGGTGCTCTGCTCATAGCCGTAGAAATAATCCCCAAGCCCCACAAAACCAGTCAAGACTGGAGGGTTTTGGGGGTGACCTGCCCCAGGCTCCTGGTTTAACGTGCAAGGGAACAGGTTCAGAGAGAGGAGGCGAACCTCCCGGGATCACCCAGAGAGCGGGTGGTGGAGCTGGGAGGGACCAGAGTCCAGTTCCCCTGTCACAGGGGAGGTCGCCTTTGGACTTTGAACCACCTACTCTAAGTTCTTTCTGACCCTTAGGGCCCTGCTCATTCCCACCAACAAGGTTAACAAGGAACTGAGGTATGAAGTCCAGTTGGTTGGAGCTAACTTTCTGAGCAGTTGCTTCCTCTGAGCTTATGAGCTTAAACACACACACACACACACACACACACACAGAGTACAGCAAAATGTAATGATAGGTCAACAGTGAAGAATGTCTTATCAATCATAAAATCTTATTTCTAACTCTGAAGGTTTGTTTAATTAGTTAGTTTGTTTTTAATATTAGCCAAAGATAACCATTCATCTACAGACCTCTCGAGATTCAGGCAATGTATCAAAGGTCTCACTGAGTTGCCAGTAAATACTGTCATCAGAAGGTGACCATGGTCACTCAGGACTGCCTTGAGGCAGTCCACACATCTGCACCCTTGGCCTCCCTGCAAAGACCCAAGGAGAGACTGTCACTCGTGAGCAATGAGCAGTGGCCAGTATAACTCTCCCAGGAATACTCTGCACAAATCAGTGTCCAATTAAACCATGGGAGAGGCAGTGTAAGGCAGGGCAGAGTTTCTACGTTCTTATCAGGGACTAGGGAAGGACACACAGGACAGAGTTCTCCATCCCCTGGTGTGAGAACAGGACCATCTGGGTTCTCTCAGTCTTGTGATTTAAGTAAATGGACAAGTTGTATTTTTTAGGTCCTGAAAAATAGGAGGTGGCATCCAAGGAAACAACCTCTAGCCCGGGGTTGTTACAGAAAGAGTGTCATTACCCATCTGAGGGTAGCGCCCCAAGCCTTGACTTCTAGGACCATGGCTCATGTCCAGGGGAAAGGGTGGCAAGGAGATAAGGCAACTGAGTGTAGAGTGAAATTCTGTTCAAAAACTTTCGGAGGAATTCCCAAGTCTCCTTTCAGGCTTGAGACATGAAGACCTTGAGAAACATAGAGCAGGGCAGAGGGGCCATGAGAGTGGACCAAACTGTAACTCACAGGGACTCCCAGTAAAATATATAGTGTCCAAGTTAAGAGCACATGCCCAGGATGAAGACAGCTGGGTTTGAATCTTAGCTCCTCCACTTACTAGATGTGTGGCAGACATTGGGCAGATGTCTAAACCTTAGTTTTCCCAACTGAAAAAAATTGGGATAATAATACCCACCTAAGATTGTTGATGAAATGACATAAATACATGAAACATGTATGACAGTGTCTGGAACACTGGAGTGAGTGCTTGTATTACTCATCTATCGCTGCATAACAGATTACCCCCAGACTTAGTGACAGAACAACAAGCACTATCTCACACTTTCTGTGGGTCAGGGATTGGGGCACAGCTTAGTTGGATATTTTCCCTTCAAGGTCTCTCAAGAGATTCCAGCCAAACAGTTGGCAAATAGGCCTCATCCGCAGATTCGGCTGTTGGGGGAAGGGACCCATCCAGGCTCACTCCATGGCTACTGGCAGGCCCCAGTCCCTCATCACATGGCCCTCTACACAGGGCTCCCTCTCGACGTGGCAGCTGGGCTTCTTCAGGGCACACACTCCAAGAGAGAACAAGAACGAGATAGTGTGCCCAAGAAGGAAGCCACAGTCTTTTCATGGTAAATTTCAGAAGGGCACCCCATGACTTCTGATATATTCTGTTCATCAGAGGTGAGTCAGTAAATCCAGCCCACACTCAGGAGAGGGGTTACACAGAATGTGAAGATCAGGGGGCAGAGGTCATTGCGGGTTTTCTTAAAGAGCGCTACCACTGGGGTTAATTAGTATTACCTATTTTGTTATTCTTTTAGTATATCTTATTCCCCAAATTATTCTCCATTAATGTCATCATGGGTTTCCACTTCTGTGTTTTTTTGCTACTGCTGCTCCTTCTGCCAGAAATGCCTGCTTCCAAATATTAACATTTTCAACTCTACCCATGTTGGGGACCAGACTCAAATGCCACTCCTATGAAGCCTATGCTGATCCCCCCTTTGCTGGAAGTCATCGTTTCCTTCTCCAAAGTTCAAGGGGTAAAGTTTGATGAGGGAAAGTGACAAAGGACAGCTATTTGTGCTCAAGAAGATAAGTGCAATAACACTTTGATGAGTAGCAGCGAGGAAACTCAAATATATTCCGTGTGCTCTTTAAAATCAGAAACAGGCTTTTGGTTTTGGGCATCCAGGTCAGAGAGGGTACCGGTTCTGTTAAGACTATTGCAGAAACTGCTCTCATATCTCTGCTTGCTTGGGGCTGGCAGCACACTTACTCATTTGCTGACCCCTAGGATGAGGCTTCTTGGATAAAGTCGATAGGAGTCGAAACAGTGAGGGCTCCTTTGTAGGACAGGCCCCAACAGCTCCAGCAGCACGTACGGGCACAGAGCCTTCTGCCCAGCTGGAGGTAAGTCATTTGGAAAGCAAATCTAACCATGGAGGCTTGTTCTGCTATGAATTATCTTGTGGGTTTGCAAATTCCATCTTCCAACAAGATTCTGTTAGGCTTAAAAAGAGTTCTTTTCCACACCAAACCGAAATGCTAGGGGTGTTTGTTTGTTTCTATATTTGTTTGTTTGTTTGTTTGTTTTTAAGGGGCGGGAAGAGAGACACTGACCTGCTATTCCACCTACCCATGCAGTCATTGGTTGCTTCCCACAGGTGCCCCAATCAGAGATCAAATTAATAACCTTGGCACATCAGGCTGATGCTCCAACCACCTGAACTACCGGCCAGGGCAAAATGCTATTTTTTAATGAGTCCAGGCGTCCCCAAAAGATAAATAGCCATGGCGTTTCCATGGGGCGTGTGGGCTGCTGAGAAACAGACAAAGCCAATGCAGTGCTGTGCCTGATACAGAGTCATGGATCCAAATGGAACCAAGTCAGCCACAGCCTTGAGTAGAGGAACATCAGGACAAAGGAGGAGAAGAGAATTCACATGTATTATCCCATTGCCAGTTGTCTGACTGAGCACTTAATATTCATGGTCTTCCTGAATCCTCAGGAAAGCCTGGTGAGTGAGGTAGGGGGTATTTCCCCCAGTTTACAGATGAGGAAACTGAGGTTCAGTGAGGTGAACTGGCATGCCCGGGTTACACCACCAGCAGAAAACGGGACTGCTTGCCTCAATGCCATGTTCATACCATGATCCCCTCTTATAAGTGACTGGAAGAACAAAGGGAAAGGCAAGGCTAACTGAAGTCACTCCAAAAATAGCTATTACAGACAAGCTTGAAGTTTATTTAGTTTCCCAAGATCCCACATCAAATTTCAAGGCTTCTTCCCTTATTGTTTCTGAGTTGCAAAACAAGCAAATCTTCTGTAGTGCCAATTTGGGGGAAAGGGTTGGAAAAGAGGCTTACTCCAAATTATAGCAAGATCTCCACAGTCCACTGCCCCCCACTACCACCCCACCTTTACTGAAGATATGTATTATAAGTGATAACACAACCAAAAACTTAACAAGATGGAAAATCTACATCTAAATATTTCCATTTGTATGTGAACCATCTCCCTTTCTCCTTACTCTTTCCATCTGGCTTTCCGTTATGTTAAGACTGGGCCCACTTCCCTGTCCCAAAGGAGATGACCCCCAGAAGGAAGCAGAAGATACGGGACTGATTCAGGCTCTGGGGTAAGAAGATGAGCCCAAAACTGTTGATGCCAATTTCTTTCTGCTGGCCTCAACGTGGTGATGTGGACTGGTTTAAACGGCTATTGAGACTTTTCGGGGCGTTGTTACGGAGGGTTGGGAGGTCTGGAAGGGCCCACTGAAGACAGTATTGTCCTTTGCTCTTCCCAACAAGTATTCAGTTGGCACAAGCCCTCTGCCGGGCTCTGGGACAATAGGCACAGTGGGACTCAACGAAGAGGCTCTCAGACTCTGCCCTCAAAGAACCTGGAACTCTACAGGGGAACTATAACGTGCACACGTCACTTAAAAATAAGACAGCACGTTACAAATGCCATTAGGAAAAATAAAATCAAATTCCTATTTCTTAACAAGGAAGAAAGTTCTGACACATGCTATAATGTTAATGAACCTTGAGGATATTATTCTAAGTGAAATAAGCCAATTACAAAAAGATAAACTGCATGATTCCACTTATAATAGGCACCTAAGTGGTCAGATTTATCGAGAAGAAAGGAGAATGGTGATTGCCAATCAAATGAGGAGGGGGAAATGGGCAGGCATTGTTTAATGGGTATTGAGTTTCAGTTTTGCAAGAGAAAAAATTTCTGGAGACAATGTGAATACACTTAACAATATTGAACAGTTCAATATTGAACTGTATGCTTAAAAAAGGTTTAAGATGGGAAAATCTGTTGTGTGTATTTTACCATAACTAAGCATAAAAAAAATGTCATGGAAAAGAATTGCTTTTGACCTGCAGGGAGTAAAGCAATTATACATCTAACTGGAAATACCAAAGAAGGCTTCCTGGAGGAGGGGGAATCGGAGCTGAGCCCTCTGGAATAGATGGGTTAAAGATGGACAGAAAAAGGCATTTCAGGTGAGCAGAGCAGCAGGAGAAAAAACACATCCTTTAAAAAGGAAAATCCCGAAATTTTTCTCTTTCATTGCATCACCCCGAACAGACGTTTTCCCAGTGATCAAACTGCTGGGGCCAGTGTTCGCGACTGCCCCCTGTGACCTCTCAGCGGGCCTGGCTGGCCTGCCTCCGCCTCCCTTCATCTCTCCCCCTCTCTGCGCACGCCTCTTCCTGCTTCCTGTTCTCACTCTCCCTCTGGGGTCTTTTGAACTCCTAAAATGAAATCCTTGACAAAGGTTTGCTTTCAGCCCAGAAGCAGGCTTGCTTGAGGTCTCTTTAGTAACAGCAAACGCCCAGAGACTGGCACACCTTTATTAACAGACCCCGTTTTGTTGTTCTTTTTCCTCCTGAGCTACCTGAAGCTTAAGAGGAAATTACCTCATCGCTGGCAACGGGCAGGTCTCCATTGTCGGAACAGGCTTCCCGACAGACACCCCATTGCCAAGTCCGCCTGATCGACCGCAGCTTTACGGAGCCGCGCTGGGACAGGGAAGGGAGGGAACGGGCGGCCGTTGATAACAGGAGCCTAGAGCAGGGTGGGCTCCGTGGCGAATTTCTCTGTCTGCGCCAGGATTACCGAAGTCAGAATTTATTATTCTCCTTGTTAACCATAGAGACAGGAGGCCAGACTCCTCCTGGGTCTGGTGAGCGTGGTAAGCAGGCCAGGTCATCTGCGGTCCTGCGCGGCCTGGTGGAGCCAGGGCCACAGGAGCAAGGCTCTGAGGATCCCCGTGCACCCTGTGGAGCGCCCCCTCTCGGCCTCCCCAAGGGCAGCCCCGTGGGTGGGGGGTGGGAATGGGCAAAACGTGCCTGTTAGAGCGATTCACATTGACCCAAAGCAAAATCCGCGCTCCGTTCTGCCCAGTGGGATCTACACGGGCTGCCAAGACTCCGATTACAAAATCACCTCGTTGTCAGTTTTGTGCTTTCTTTATCGTATCTTTCATTTTCCGTTGTAATCTTTAGTTCTGAGTGAGACCTCGGTTCCCCCTTTTGGGGGAAGAATGGTGCGAACTAGTGGACCTAGTATGAGCAGCAGCATCGCAGGGGGAGCCTCTCCGCAATCTGTGTCCTCCATGGGGTTCAGTTGCCCTTTTCTCCGCGTGCACAGTGCCAGGTAATCAAAGGCAGGAGAGAAGGCCCAGCTCAGCGCATTTACTTTGTAGGAATTGACCACTTGGGAGTCGAAGGGGGAAATCCAGTTTAGGGACCATGGTCCTTCTTTGGCGTCTATTCAATTCCATTGGAGACTGTAACCAGGAAACCGTGGGCTCCGCCAAGCCCAGCGGGATGCAGGAAGACCCCCTGAGCACCCCGGTGGGCTGGCTGCTGCTGGCTCCCAGGATCCCACGTGTCCCCTGACGGAGACTGCTCTCCTTTTAGGAGTGACATTAACTGTCAGAAAACTCTTCCTTAGACTAAATACAAACCAAATTCTGCCCCTTTATTAGCTTCCACCCAAAGATACTAATGCCAGACATATGTGCCTACAATATGTCTCTTGACTGACCAAGTGACTGAATGGTTGGTTCAATAAAGGAATCAATTATTAAACAGAATAAATCGGCAAGGAGGAGAAAAAGGGAAGGAGAGAAGGTAATTGCAGTTATGAGAGGTAGTGGGGGAGGTGGGGAGGGAGGGGAAAGGAACACTTTTGCAAAGCAGTTTTTTTCTTTGGGGGCAGGGAAGAGTAGGGGGAAGGCCTGATTGTCCCAGCAAATGTTTGCATCCCCTAACATCTCTTACACATCCACCACCTGACAACGACAGCAACAAAACCCAACAATCCAATTTATAAGTAAATCAGATTGTACAAATAAATACATTTGTGAAATGAATTCAATTACTTTTGATTAGTATGAGTTACTAAAGATAAGTGTTGCCTAACTTATCTTTATTTTCTCCAAATTGCTTTCTCATGACCTACTTCTCTCTCTTCTCTCCCTCTCTCTCTCTCTCTCTCTCTCACACACACACACACACACACACTGAGCTCACGAATCATTGCTTCCCAGCCTCCTCAAAGTGAGTGCCTAGATAAACCAGCTAGCAATTCCCTTGGTCTAGCTCAGGCACCCTCCCACTCTGCCTCTCATCCCCAAACAGCTGCCCATCCCCCACTGCCTATTAGGGTGGCACACGGCCCTCCCTGGCACCGCCCCCCCCCCACACACACACATCTACAGCTCCATGTTCAGCAGACAGGAGGCAAACACACATTGCATCTTTCCTGCTGTGTGGGAGGGTTGGGGAGAAGGCCCAGGGTGCAGGCTGCCAGTGATCCCCTAAATCTCAAGATGAAGTGGCTCGCATTGCCCTGCAGGGCTTCACATGGTGATTCTGGACTCGGGCTCAGATAATCTGCATTTTCCCTGCCATCTCCTTCCTACCCTCTCGTACAAAGGAACTGGTCCCACCCACCAAGCACCTCCACATACACTTTCCCTGTAATTGGAGGGGGGGGCGGGCCTTGCCAATGTGTCTTGTGTCTGAGCCCTCTCTGTCTGGAAGGATAGCCAGTCCCTTCTGGAAGGAACTAGAATGCAGTGAGCATAGCAACAAAGGCTGCAGAAGCTGGTACTGAAAATGCCACTTGTGCTCTGGATCCCTCTGGGTGGGTAAACTCCCTCCCTCCCTTCCCTCCCCTCCCTTCCCCCTGTCATATGGGACTGGATGTCAAGGCCACAAGTACCAAGTAAGGTGGAGAATGAGAAACTAGACATTGTTTTCTTGGCAACAAGGACAACCAGTCCAGATAATACCAGCCAGACCCTCCCAATGTTCCTTAAGTCAGGTACAAATGGACCCTTGGCTTTCTGCCTTTCATTTTGAAGATAACTGTAGCTATACCTCATCAAACATCTAGTAGACATTCTCTGTGCACTGGTACCTAGAATTCTCAGTGTGGAAAGGGCCCTGGATGTGAATCAAGGTTTATGGAGCTCCTACTGTGTATCTCACCTTCTGCCAGAGGATCTACATCCACTCATCAAACACGGAATGTCTTTTCCATCCCCATGAATGGGAGTTGGTCATTCCTCCAGGCTCTCCCTCAGCCCTTCATCAGACCAGACATTCCAAGATGCTTTCCATGATGCTCTGTTCTTCAGGTAGCAGGTGCCCTGTAAGTCTCTCCACTTAGACCAGGAGCTCCACAGGGCAGGTCATATTCATCCCAAATCCCTTCCACTTTGTAGCACAAATCCAGCCCACAGGGGTTTAACAAAAGACATGCACAGTGGAACTCCCCTTTTCCACTGCACCAAGAAATACCCATTTCTCCTCAGCAAAGGGAGCCTGGCCCCCATGAAAATTGCTCCAGGGTATAAATGGGTTTTATTCAAGGATCTGGTGAGACACAGAGTTAGAATGTGTTCCCAGTGCCCTGCCAAAGCTGATACCAACAGCATGAGGAGGCCCAGCCCAAGCTGTAGAGGGTAGCTCTCCTCGGCATGACCTTGGCCTCATGACAGAAAGCCATGTGCTTGCTTCCTTCGGCCCAAAGGGCCTCAAGCAGCATCTCCAGCCCAAAGCGTTTTCCCATTAAGTATTATCAGGGTGGCAGCCAAGCCTCCCTGATTTTGCTGGATAATTTCCATGTCAAGTATTCTGTCCCTTTTGCCTAACCACTGATGTGTGCGTACTCTCTCCAGGTCAGAAAGTAGACTATGGAATTCTACTTTCCAACAAACATTCTTTCAGCTTTTCAGAAATCTCCTATAAGTGTTTGGGTTCCCCCTAAAGTGGAGACCCTGAAACAAGGATTCAAAGGCAAATTGAGCACCAGTAGCCAAAGAGAGACAAGAAAAGGAAGGCAGCTAATAAAGGGTCTGTGACCCAGCCAGCTGCCAGTGTAGATGATGGAGCTTCATCCCATCGGGGAAGCTCTGGGGCTTCATGTAAAATATGCCTTTCAGAGGTAGCTCACCTCTGAAGGGTGCAGGAGTCAGCATATTCATCGCCAAGGCTCTTCAGTCATCAGTTGCATGATGCTCCCCTGAAGGCTCTCAGCATGCCATCAGCTAGGGGAGGGTGCTCCAGGGGTGAGGGGACGCCCCTCGACAGCAAAGAACTGCACTGGACACTGGAGTGCTGTGCAAGGATTGGGAAGAGCCGAGAGGTGCTGCAGGGCACTGGCGGAGCGCTCTGCAACTTCCCACCTGCGGAAGATGTGACTGTAATTCACGTGTGAAGGGTTATGGATTGTAATGATTGAGAGCAGAGTCCTTTAAGACTAAGACCCAGGATATAAATGTTGAAGAAGAAGATACTGGAAAAGATGGTGGTTGTGCACTAATGCCAGCTCCTCCCACCTCCCAGTCTGTACGGGTCCAGTCTTGTTAGTCCTGCAGGGACAGGGGGCAAAGCGTGCTGGACTGTTTGTAACGGGTGGGGTGGGTGAACTGGACCTCGGTCAGAGGCCCATGGTCTGTCTGGCAGTTTCCTGGGACTAAAGCAGGAGGTATAAGGAAGGATGGGAGGGAGGAGGGGAGGAGTCAAGAACTAGTACACATCAGATACCTATGGCAGGGCAGTCCTTTGCATTCCTTGTATCATCTTATTCCGGGCTCACAGCAATCCCGCAAGAGCAGCACATGACCCCTGAGGTGGCCGCTGGGGTAGTGTTTGCTCAGATTGGCACCCACTTCTTCTGGGGAATGCTAATTTACACCAGAAGGTAGGGTAGAGGCTGCTAGTCACGGTCCTCCATCAACCTGGCCACAAAGACTAGTTCGGGGTGTACCTGTGAACCTACATGACACGATAAGTGGTCATCCCTGTGATTTTCTGAAGTGGAGCAGGGAAAGAGAGCCTTTCATCTTTGGAAGTACACTAAGGCGCAGGAGGTTAGGGAACCTGCCTGCAGCACACACCTCCCAGTGCCAGGGGAGGGGGCCTCTCCATGTGTGCCTGGCTCCGCAGTCAGCACTCCGTGTCTTCAGGTCAGTCCCAGTAACATGGTGCAGGGCTAGTGCCAATGGGGAGAGCTGAGGCTGGTTTTTATTCGCTAAAGCGCATTGTCAATACTCAAGAATTTTCTCCAGCCGCTTCCTCTAAGCCAAACGTTCTTTTATTGCAATTGGGAAACACTGTAAACCTCTCTAAAGTTCACTTAGAAGGAAAAAAAACCCAAGTGACAAAATACTCCAGACAAATCTATGCAAGAGTTCCACTTTTAAATACATGGTCAGTTATAACGCAGGGCTCTTTGGCAAAGTTGACAGCACACAGGTGGCTTGAAATTAGCCATGTCAGGAGTATTTACACCACAGGAATTGGCAAACGTTACAAAACCAGGGCTTCCCCCACCCCAAGAGTCAGTTGTTACGCATTAAAAGTACGCATCCTAGAAGTTCATTTCCTCCCTAAGCCCAAAGGAGACATTCTCACTACCACTCTTGGAGGGAGTACATGTCTGCTGCCCACCAGACGTCTGAGCCTGGCACGGGAGGCCCCCAGAAAGTCACGGGTATTTGATTGCACCTTCCTCAGCCTGCATCAGAGGCTGCTGGGGCTCCATGTCTCTGTACGGAGTCCCTACAGGCATGAACAAAGTCCCTTCTTCTTTTGATCTTATAAGCTCAGCTTGAGACACACAGCAAGTGTAGGTTGCCTGACTTGGCAATAAAGTGATTCCTGCATCCAGGCCTGTCTTGGTCAAGAAGAACAAGAAGAGTTTTAAGGGGTACTCATGCTTCATCACCCTCAATTTACTTATTGAGTCCCCACAAAGAAAGAATGGGAGTCTGTTCCCATGAGACAGGCAGTGAGCCAGGGAGGGCATCACGGGCAGGAGCCCACCTTCCGGCCCAACCTCACCGCTCGGCGCTGAAGCGGCCAGGGCTGTTTTTCTGACATCAGATCTCCTTGTGTTAAATTTGGCTGCAACAATTGAAAACAAAAGTCAGTGACACATTTTAAAGTAACAGACAGTACTAAACTCAAAGTAGCGTCCAAACACAAACATCTAACTGTGTATGAGTGCTCGGTTGAGTTTCATTTGTTTGTTGTTTTTTGCTCAGAGAAAAACAAAGGCTGGGGAAGACTTCCGTGAGCTTCAACCAGGAACCAGGACAAAAGCAAGTCAGAGAGGCGAGAACGGAGGTCTCCAGGCGCCAACCGGAGCCTGGGGAAGTGGATTCACTCCTCCGGGCTAGCAGCAAGGGCCCTGGCAGAGCGAGCAGTTTCCAAAGCTAACATTTCCCCAAACGCCTGCCTGACAGCGTGGCTGAAGTCCAGCTCAGAAATGCATCCGAACATTTTAAGGCAACAACGTAGATAATTGTATTCAGAACTGGAAATAAGTGACCTTGGGCTAAAATTTCTCCAGCCCAGTGGAATGATTCTAAGTGCACGTGTTATTGCTGATACTTAATCTGCTACCAGCACCCAAGAGCAGAACAATTCCTCCTTTCAGTTTCTTCCTCAGGCTCCTCCCCTCACAGGACCTTCCAGGGCTGAGCAATTCGGACTTAAAAATGGTAGCTATTCGTGTTCATTATCTCCCATAAAGTGCTGCTTTCCAGGATCTGAGTCCCCATCCTCTGCCTTCTGCCTCTGCTGCTGTGGATTCCGTAGATCACACTGGCATGACAGGACTGTGCAAGCCCCTCAAGTTGTTAAAAATTCAAATGAAAGGGTTGGGCACCGCTCTGCCTTTGACTCATCTCAGAGAACAGGAGCCAGATGCTTCCTTTAACTTCCGGTTGCGCTCAGGCTGCAAGCACCTCTGGGGGCATGAATGTCCCCAAGCATCCACCTCGGGTGTGTGCAAACCCCTTGACAAGGAGTGGTGTGGTGGCTCTTGGTCACCACCAAGCCACAGCCGGCCAGTTCTGGGAAGGGAGACTGCAGACGTGCTTTTCCCTTATCTGTCCAAATACCTGACATCTGTGCCAGTGCGTCCTCACAGCACACTGACTCCCCGGACGTGTGCAATATCCGTGTGCAGTGTCTGGGGCACTTCTCCGTCTTTTCTTCGGTTCTGAGTTTTCAGAGGGGTTTTTTCACATGTGAATGCGCAGTTTGGACCTTCTGAGCTAACTCATCGCCCTCTGCAACACGAACGACCACCTTTTTTAATTTTGAGGGACATTATTAAAAACTTTTGGAATTTTTTTAAACATTTTTTGTTTAATTTTTAGAGAGGGGGGTAGGAAGGGGGAAAGAAAGGGAGAGAAACATGGATGAGTGATAGAAATATTGATTAGCTGCCTCTTGCACACCCTTAATTGGGGACCTGGCCCCCAACCCAGGCGTGTGCCCTGACAGGGAATTGAACCAGTGACTTTTCTGCTCATAGGCTGTCGCTCAACCCACTGAGTCATGCCAGCCAGGGCAACTTCTAGACTTTTGAATGGAAGTCTTTTGCCAAGACAATTTTTTTTTGTAAAAAGCATTTCTGTTTCTAATCACCAACTCGAATAAGTAACTCTATATTTTTACTATAAATTTTTACTCTATATGCAATGCATATTTTATAGGTTGCTATAAATGTATGTTTCTACCTAATTTAAGCCTCTAAAACCTCAAATCAAGTCAAGTTGCCCATTAGTGTGAACATTGTGTTCAGGACCCCATGCACTAGAGGAGAGTCAAAGAAAATATGAGCTGCATTATTTGGGCTGAAGGAATGCACAGTTTTGTTGAGGGAAGACTACAAAATAGTGTAAAACACAGTGCGAGATTGGTAGGATACACGGGCCCTCAGCCCAAGAACCAGTTTATAACTCTGACATTTCCAGAAAAACAGGATTCCCACCACAAAACTGGCCCCACATAGAGAATGGATAACAGCCAGGTTCTTAACTAGCAACTATTTCATAAACAGAACTGGAATGACCTCTAGCAGGACAAGGAAAAAACTTTCTCTAAAGATTCTTGTGGAAAACATTCACTGATGTCTTTACCAGCTCCTACTCTGAGAGGCTCTGCCCTCTGCGTGTCCAGAGTAAGATGGAGGAGAGACACCCGTCTGGCTCACAGGAAAATCAGAAGCCTCACTTGTCTTGTGTGCAACCTAGTCACTGGCAAAAAGGCCTTGGGTATCTCTCGCCGGGGGCTCATTTGGCCAAAGCTTACGTAAGTCGTAAGAAGGTATTGGCCCCCCATCCCCATCTCAACCCCACGACAGTCCACATCTCCTGAGAGTCGACAGACACATTGTCAGGGAAAATGGGGACAGCAAGCTTTGTCCATGGCTCAACCTTGAGGTCGTCCTCCCAAGCGGTCTCAACATCTTGGACACATGGCAGCAGCCACTGCCCTGGAGGCGAAGATGGCTCCAGGCTGGCTTCACTTGCCTTTCGGGCAGCAAGACCTTGACTTGGGTCTTCCCCTCTGACTAGGTTCAGTCAATCAGGTGAATGCCAAATTCCACAAATCCACTGGTGCAAATGAAGGGAAAAAGCAAAAGCAAAACATTTTATGGTAAAAGAGAGAACAGGTCATCATCTTGACATACGGTACTAATATATGATAAAATTTAGAGTATCTGATACTGGTAAAATAGTAACCAAAGTAATTTTGAATCTATACCCCTTCTCCTAAGTGAGGAGTCCAGAGTGAGTCCCTGTGTCCCTTTGAAGTCAACCCCAACTCACTGGCTTCCACATCGAGTCGTGATCAACTGTCTGTTCAAGGCTCTAATAGCTCTGTCTACATGCTGAGTGATTTTGGCCAAATTGCTTAACCTCTCTGATGCTATTTTCTTCACCCTAAAAATGAGGCTGTGATCTCTAGGTCCTCTTCCAATGCTCAGAATCTAAACTTCTGTGACTATGCTCCCTGGTAACACCTGTGTCCCTAAAGAAGCGTTTTTTATTTAGGAAACAGTTTCTAGAGATATTAGCCTTAAGCATCCCAAGGAATGCAGAGAGCCACAAACAACAGGCTGGGACAGAATCCTTCTCCAGGAAACCTGAAAAGCGTCTCTCAGAATGGCCACTCACCCCAGTCTTTCCAGTAACACTTGACCCAGAAATAGTCCCACCATCTGCAGGGATGAGAAGTTCTGACAAAGTAGGGCAGTAAAGGAAACCATGAGACTTCAAACACAGCCTCATGGGACTTTAAGAAGCAAAGGACCAAATGACAAGCTAACAGTGGACAGCCACACTGTCAGCACATGATCCCTGCAGTGATGGGGTCTCCAGACACCAGGTGTGTTATGGACCGAGGCTTGCCCTAGCCCCAAAGATGCCACTGGGAGAAGAGGGAGAGTGAGGGAAGGGCGAGGTGCATCAGTGTGGAGTGACAAGTTACCCTGACACTTACCTGAGTCCTGGAATGAGGCACTGTGGTGCAACGGGTAACCGGAACCTCTCCAGCGTGGTGCATACAGCCTGGGCGCCCCCACCCTGCCTGCTGGGCCTGTAGGGTGTGTTGGATTCGTTGAAACAACTCTAGGCTCCAGAAGATGGCTCCGCAGCAACGAGAGGCCACACCCAGACACCACCCTGGGCCTCGGGCACCTTGGGACTTCTGCTGTGTCAGGGATCCAGAGCTTCAATCTTTTTGTCTTCAGTATAGGTGGTGACAAGCAGGCTTGGCTACCCCAGAGGAGATGTGACCTGGGACCAGGGAGCCCTAGGTGTGTGTACCTTTTACCTGCATCCCTGAGAATGAAAGAGAGGATGCTGGCAGCTCTGGGAGCTTTGGCTCACAGGGAGCTGTGCCCACCTGGCATTGCGGGCACGTTCGCAGCTCTGTGGACATGTCCTAACCCAGGAAGCAGAGGGAGCTGCCTTAGTTCAGCAGAAATGAGCCCCACTCACCTTGGGTGGGGAGATTCTGTCCTGTTCCATTTATTAGAGGACAGTGGCACCTAGGGGATTGAACACACACACACACACACACACACACACACACACACAAG